>JANHGB010039864.1:7589-37037 GCA_026283785.1 Coracopsis vasa | reverse complement strand
CCTGGGCCCACTGGGGCATCGCTGCTGTCTGTGGGATGAGGAACGGTGGGTGAGCTGTGCAGTGCGGGCTGCAGTTGCGCCCTCTGTGCCCCCGGTACTTACCCTGCTTGACCTGCTGCTCCTCCTCGGGGCCGCACTGGGGTCCGGCAGCCTTGGCTGGGGAGTTCACGCGCCGGAACTTGCTGTGGATCTTGCGCACGTTCTTGAAGAAGCTCCGGTGGGCGGGTTCTCTCTTGGCCTTCTGTGGCAGCACCTTCTTGGCAGCCTGAGCCAGCAGATTGCCCACCTTCCCTTTCCCGCTTATCTCCCACCGAGCCCGCTTCATCATGTTCCGCAGCTTCTCCATGACTGTCATGGTGAAGCCTAGAGATCTGGACTGCAGGAAGAGGCGGGCAGTTGAGTGGGGGACACTGGGCCGTTCTGTTCCCATTGCAGGACCGCGTGTTGCCAGCACAACAGAACACGGCCTGGGCTGGCCCTGCCACCGCGTTCCCCACCCGCCGCCACCGCCGCTGGCACCGGCCCGCCACCGACCTGCGTTCCCCGCCTCGCCCCCCCGCACACACCGCACGACGAGCGCCAGACGCACGTGTCCTGAAGAGCAGGCGCCGCTGCTCTCGCACCCAACGAGAGGCGCCCAACCCTCGGGGCCCGCCCAACGAGAGGCGTCCAACCCTCGGGACCCGCCCCGTCAACCGTTTCCACTCCTCGAAGTCCGCTCCTCCGCGTTCGCCCAATCAGCCGCGTTGAACCGACGACTCCGCCCGATCAACCGCGTGCTAAAGCCGTGGGAAGGAAGCTTACGCTCCGCCTCCACGGCCCGCCCAGCTCCGGGGGAGAGGACTGAGCTGAGGCTGCGCCTGCGCCACTTATATACTGCCGGGGACAGCGCTTTGACAAGCGGGGTTTGTGACGTGCCTATCGCGGCCCCGGGTAACACCCGGCGGGCCCACCCCCCCACGGCCCCCCCCACGGCCTCTCCCCTCTGAGGAGCGGCGGCGGGGCCCCGGGCGGGGCACCAGCATCGGCAGGAGACTGCACTCAGAGCACAGAGCCGGCGGCAGAACAAGCGGCGATATTAAACTCGGACAGACTACCAGCAGCGATGGCACGTGCGATACAACCATACAGCGCGCGGGCGGGACGAGGGGCCCTGGAGCTGGGGGTTTCCTTTTCTTTTTAACGTTTCTCTTTAACACGTTGAAATTGCCCAGACTGGTCCAGTACGACATCTTAGACCTGACAGGGATGCTCAGCATGAAAACACCTCCCAGAGCTGCGGTGGGCGCACGTGGCGGAGCTGTCTCAGACGGGCAGCCCCATGGCACATGCCAGCACCGCTGCAACACGAGAATGGCTCAGAGAAAGCAGGACCCGAGGTGCGACGGGGGGCTTAAACGGAGAAGGAAGGGGATTCCTGCAGCTGCACACCAGTGGGCTGGTTGCTTGCAACTTATGTCACACAGTAACGTCCCTGCTGCCCAGCACAATCACTTCTAGGGTGGAAAAAGCTGCAATGCACAACTGTCACAGGCAGGAAACCAGCCCATGAACCCTCTGCATTGGCACCGGCAGCACTCAGGTGACTGCAGCCCATGGGGAGAACAGCCACCAGCACAACGGGCAGCATTGAGACCTTGGTTTGAGATCACACCCAGCCTGACTCCAGCCTCCTCCTCAGCAAAGTCCTTGCTGAAGGAAAACGCACCTGCCGGTCCACAAGAACCCGCCTCAGAGGCCTGCAGCAGGTGCACGAGCCCAGCAGCACTGACACCACGGGCAGCTCACCAGCAGCAGCAGCAATGGCCTAGCGCCGGGGCAGGATGAGGCCGGCCCCGGTCAGAGCAGAGCAGGACCAAGGAGCCCACCCTGTGTGGTCGCTGCAGGCACTGGGAGCCGCTTCTCCCCCGGCGCTTCGTCTGCTGCCCCACCTGCGGAAGCGCGACCCGCTGGCCCTAACCCAGAGCTGAGCGCTACCGAATCACCAACACATCTTTATTGCCGGCCACGGCAGCCACGTCCTCGCGAGGTGCCAACCCCCATGCGCAGCACAGGAAGGGCCGGTGAAGGGGATGGTGTTAACGCTGACTCCGACATGGTGTGGAGGGAAAGGGGGGTAGGAGAGCGAGGAGCAGCCCCAGGTGCAGACTTGCAGCCAGGGTCATGAGGCTGGAGCTGGAGCAGCAGCGATGGTCCTGAGGCACTTGGCAGGAGCCCCCTCGAGCCGGGCTCCAGGCTTGGAGGGAAGAAAGGACTGCTCCAGCCCTAGGCGCAGGGAAGCTGCTGAAGGAGCCCGGATAAGGCGCGCTCCTCCTCGGCTCCTTCACAGCAGAAGGCAGGGACGGCGAGCGTGGAGACGTGGGGAGCAGTGTCCTCTTCCCTTCACAGCAGCTCCCAGGACAGGGCTCCATGGCAGGGGCTGCTCCTCCCTCTCGGTGGCATTCAGGCTGGAAGGAAAGGAGTAGCGTGAGCATCCGCCATGCAGCTGCCCTGCGCCTGCCCCCTCCAGCTCTGCTCCGGGCCCCTGGACCTGCTCACCTCAGAGCCGGTGGCGCAGGCTCGCTGCCTTGGCCGGATGCGTCACTGCCCAGAAGCTGCGCTGGCGGTGCAGCCCCTGGAAGGGGTTGTGGTGTCTCTGCTCCCTCCTCTGCTTTTTAACCTTCTTCACCTGTGCAGAGGCAGGAAGGCTCTTGGGGTCAGCACACGGTGGCCCAAGGTTCTTCCCACCAGCCCAGCCAGGGATGGGGCCAGCACCCACCTTCCCTCCGTCAAACTCCTCATCCCACTCATCGAGGACGGTCTTCCCGCGGGCTGAGGCTGCAGACTGAATGGCATCCCAACTGACAGCCGAGATGCTGCCATTCCAGGTCAAGACTGCAAAGCAGCGTTGTCAGCACGGAGCCCCAGGCCATGCTCCACGGCACCCACCAGCACAGGGCCAGGGCTGGAGCCCCTCACTCCAGGACCCCATGTGGGTGCAGCAGCCTGGCTCTAGCTCAGGCCCTGGTAGGGCTCAAGGCAGGGGAGTTGCGCTGCTGCTCACGCACCCAGGCAAGAATGGATTAACTACCTTGTTTGCCATGAGCTTTGTCCAATGAGTCCACAAGCAGCTGCTCCACCACTGTAGACTCCACCTGGGTCGTTGGTGCTGCGCCAGCCCCACGGTCATGTGCAGGCCTTCGGGCAGCAGGGCAGTGCCTGTACCCAGCTCCAGCGTGGCTGTCCGCTGCCACTGCAGAAACAGGCAAGGTGAGCACGAGGCAGAGGCTCATCCTCCGAGGCAGATCTTGTGCCCCAAAAGACACTGTCAGGACTAACAATGTCATGAGGGTGCAGGGGGCTTGGGCATAGTGGGGCCTGTCCTGGGCAGGGAGGAGCTAGGGGTAAATCCTTACACCAGCTGCCAAAGTCATTCGCACTGCAGGCACAACCCTGTGCCTCTACCCTGGAGAGCTGGTGGCTTGTCTGCCCTAATGGTCCTTTGGAGCACTGGTGTGCAGTCCCTGGTGCTTACAGGTCTGTGCAGCTGCCTGGTGCTGCTCATCTTCCTCCTCCTCCCCTTCTTCTTCCTCCTTGCGGCAGAGGTGGGCTCCCAGTGCGGGTGGGCACGGGGGGATGACATGAGCTAGCTCTCCAGGGCCCGCGAGCCCGGCGCCTCCCCATCACGGCTGGGACCTGCTGCCTCCGGCCCCTCCAGGGACTCCGAGGCCTCCGCAGCAAGAAGTTTCTTCTTCTTCTTGGGTGGGATGGAGACCTCCTCCTCGACCGCTGGAGCACCGAGGCTGCTGCCTGCCTCGTGCCGCCTCTTCTTTGTGAAGGAGCCAGTGGTGACCGGGCTGGGCTCCTCCCCGCTGCAGAGAGAAAGGTGGTGTGAGGGGTGGTCATGGACCAGCAGTTCAGCGGGGAGGCTGGGTGCCGAGGGGCTGGGCTGGGGATGGGGCAGTCCAGAGCAGGGGAGCCAGATGCCGAAAGCACCCCCGAGCCAGCACCGAGGCCAGAGTCGCCTCGAGGACCCCCCGAGGCCGCAGATGGCCTGGCTGCGGCGCAGGAGCCGGGCAGCGATGGGCACTGCTCACCTGCACGTGCTCAAAGGCAGCAGAGCCGAGCTGGGGCAGCTGCTGTTCGGTGGGAAGCTGCTGCCAGCGACTTGCGTGCGAGGCCGCGTGTGGTGGGCGCTCCTGCGCCGCTTCCTGCCCTGCGGGGACTGACACAAGTAAAGACTTGGGGAGCTGAAGAAAAGGGGTTTCCGTCAGCCAAGAGGGGAAAATCAAAAGGAGAGCCCAGGGAAAGGGGACACGCACAGGGGGAGGGAAGCGGGGTGGTGGAAGAAGAATCAGATGGGCTTTTAGGTAGGAGCACAAAGGAAAAAAGGAAGCAAGGAAGTTTCAAGACCAGGAGCCCCAGTGCCCGGTGCTGGGCCCTGGCTGCGCTGCTGTGCCCAGAGGGCTGCTCTGAGCCCTCCTGCTCCCGCTCGCCCCAGGGAGGGCTGGCGAGGCTGCCCTGTGTCCTCAGCAAGGCAGGAGCCATCTCTCCTGCATCACTCATGTGAACAGCAGCAGCTCTGCCCTCCCTCTGCAGCCTGGGCTGGGGCTCTCTCCACCCCCTCTGGCCAGGCACGATCCCCAGCACTGGCTCTGCACTTGCTGCCAGCACAAGCCCTGCTTCAGAAGACACAAGGCACCTGCTGAAGGCCCCGGGCAGAAGCTCAGGCTCACCTTCCT
Organism: Coracopsis vasa; assembly: GCA_026283785.1. Lineage (NCBI taxonomy): Eukaryota > Metazoa > Chordata > Aves > Psittaciformes > Psittacidae > Coracopsis > Coracopsis vasa. The sequence goes on along the minus strand of JANHGB010039864.1, from coordinate 32,316 downwards.
GGCAGAGAGCGCCATCTTCTTGGCCGGTGGTGGTGATGTGCTGCTGCTCTGCCCCATAGCAGCTCTGGCAGACCAGGGGGATTTCACCTTGATGCGCCTGATGGTTGTGGGGGCAGCCGGCACGGCACTGGGGACGTCGGTGCCACAGTCCGTCTCCCGAGAGGTGCTGGTGCTGCTGGTTCTGCTCCCGGCCTCCTGGGAAACTGTGTCCAGCTTCCCCACTGCAGCAGGCGCTGGGCTGCCAGCACTGCTGCTTCCCGAGTCCTCCTCCGAGTCGCGGGCTCTATCCTCAGTGCTCCTGGGCTGCTGGGTGAGGCCCAGCAGCACTGGGGATGTGGCCCGGGCAGGTGGCATCCTTTCCTCCCAGGAGCTCTGCTGGGGATGATCTGCTTCAGCTGAGCTTGCTCCGCTGGTGTTGCTGGAGCCCAGGGCTGACGTGGACCTGGGAGGCTCTGGGCTCTGGGCCGTGGCACTGGGCAGCGCTGTGCCCACACAGGTGGCTCTGAAGGCCGCTTCGGTTGGCAGCGATGTAACGGGCAGCTTCTCTGGGGCGGTGCCGTTCCGCAGCTCTGGTCCCGTGCTCAATGTGCTGCGGTCCACGGGCACCCCGACCTCCTCCGGCCTTGGCCCCTCCTTCTCTGGCCACAAGCTGCATCGCTGGACAAAGAGGGAGGGAGAAGTTCAGGGAGGAGAGAATTCAAGGAGCCAGGGGCACAAAGTGATCCTGCCCTCGGGGCCACACAGGCACCCTCGACTCAGCAGGATCCCTCCTGCAAACAGCCTGCTCCCTGCCCGGCTGCAGCAGAGTGGCCCGAGGGGCAGCAGCTCCCAGCTCCCGTGAGCACTGCCCAAGAGCAGCCTCCAGGAATGGAAACAGGGGCCTGTGGCTCACAATTTTCTTTGCCGTTTTGGAGATGGTGCTCTTGAAGCCAGTCAGCTTGGAGATAGCTCTGGCAATGGGCCTGTCCAAGCTCTTCTCTGGGCCGGAGATTCTGGAAGAGAAGGGCACGGGTTAACTGCGAGTGTTTGAGCAAATGGAACGCTCTCGATCAGAGCTGCACACAAGAAACTGGAGTCAGCAGCTCCGAGGAGGGAAATGCTCGTCATCAACAGCAAAATCACGGCAAGGGGCTGGACCTCTCCTGCACATGCTGCCAGCCCTGCCCCGCAGTGGGGCTGGGGGCCACAAGCGCTCCCACCTCACATAGAAGAGCAGGTAGGCCTCCTGGTTCAGCACCGCTTTGATGTCACTGGGGCAGACCACGTTGTCATTCATCTTGTACCACTGCCCGTTGCTGGCCTGCAGAAGGAGCAGAGAGAATGGGGCTGGGCTGTGTCCAGGGCCTCCCCCGCCCTGAAGACCAGCAGGAACAGCACCCCCCAGCAGAGTTCCTCTGGCCAAAGCCCACAGCAGCCTAGGGCAGGCAAGAGGACTCTGCAAGAGTGCTTCCAGCAGCGAAGCACAGCCATGACCCAGCAGCTCCCAGCCCAGAGTGCCCTGGGCTCACCTTCACATAGCAGTAGTAGTGCCCTGCATTGCAGCTCTGCCCAGAATGCACCAGCACTGCATAGAGCCCATACATTACAGGATCCCCCTTCTTCTCTGACATGTATGGGCGGATGTTGAGGATCTCGGGGTATGGCACGGCCTGCAGAGGAAGAGAGGATGTCTCAGGAGCCGGCCCAGCAGATGGGTTTCTTGCTAGAGCAGGAGCAGCTCAGCTGTCCTGCGTGTCCATCTCCTGAGGGAGCAGGAGCTGCCCTCCCCAGGCAGAGGTCACCGTGAGGAAGGTGCCAGGATGAGCTCCTAGTGCACAGCTGGGCAAGGGTGGCAGGACCACCTCCCACCCTGCTGCTCGGGCCAGGAGACAGCCCCAGCTCTGCACTGCTGAGCACTCACCTTTGTGATTTTCTCCTCCTCATAGAAGGAGAATCGCTTCAATGGGATTGTAAGAATGTTGGAGGCTCGGTGGATGCTGAAGCTTTTCGTTGCCGACACTCTGTTGTTGCATCTGCGTAGGAAGAGCTGTGTCATTCAAGCTGTTCCACCACCCAGACGATTGCCAGCTCCGGCCAAGTGGCAAACCCCATGGAAATGACTCTGCAGGCACCAGGCAGCTGCTCACGGCCACATCTGCTGGCCCAGGTCCTCTTCACGAGGGGAGGGAGCTGAGGAGCGGCAGCTTTCACCACAGGCTTCCACAGCCTCACACTTTAGCGTGGAACAGGTCGAGAAGCCCTCCTGTGTTGTGGCTTTCCGCCTGCTCCCCACCAGCACAGCCGCAGCCCTGTTCCCGCCTGCAGCCCCGTTCCTGCCCACAGCACCTTTTGTTCTTGATCGGGAAAGCAAACATGAGTTAAAGGCTGGACAAGGATTGTGTGGTTTGTTTCTTTGCATATGATGGAAGTGATATCTTTTCAGAACTAAGCAGAGTTTTAAACTACAGATGCCAGAAAACCTATCAGAAGTGTATGAAAATGAAGTTTGGCTGGTTTGGAACTGGGTGAGGTGAGATCCATTAGTGTGGGGAACTTGGGAGTGAAACAATCCCTCTGGACTTAAAGCAAATGTGCAGTTGGACTCTGTAAATGCCTGTCGCTGTGGAGCTGGGTTATTCAGCTGATCAAGGTTTCAGTTAGCACCTTGCACCATTACTAAGCTGTCCAATGCTCACCTCTCCCAGTGATTCTTTCACTGCTCCTCAAACTGTGACAGCTTTCTGTCATAGGAATTGGTCTCTTCATAGTATCCCTGGAATTATTTGCTTGTTTTTAGACATGATGGTATATATTAGATGATAGTATTTGCATACACATATACACACACACCCTGCTCCTCCTTCTGATGTTTTTGTCTGGTCCTGATGCTGAACTGTTACAGTGACAGCTCATTACTCTGCTTTGCATTGCTACTGATCTTTGATCTTCCCTTTTGTTTCGTGTTGTCAATGTGACTGACAGCTTTGACTGCACTAAATAAGCTTTGTATTAGTGGCCAGGTCAGCTCTGATAGTCCTGAAGCTGTTTGGTCTGAACAATATCCCTTGTTAACAAGTTACAGAGGATGAGTGAATCTGTGTATAGAAGATTTTAATAAGAGAGAGTAGAAATCATTCTGCAAAGCTGTCAATGGATTAGTGCTTATGTGACCCAGATGAGAATTTGGCAGGCAGAGAAACCATTTCTTTTGATCAGATGAAGACAGCATTTCTGCAGTGGTATGAATTTCTCTGCAGGTAATTAATAGATGATCCCTGTCCCAGATAACTTAGTCCTGGTATTGCTGAGCATGCAGCATCCCATTCCTAAGGGTCACAATGCAAGATCCAAGCCCTTTATTAATAGGAAAAATAAATACCTACTGCTATCATTTATACCTATTTGCCAAGTGTTATGAAACAGAGCTGGGGAAGAGCCTGCTGAGTTGATCTGAAGTTGTACATGATCAAGGCGAGTGGTGTAATCAAGGGTCTAGAAGACAGTATGAATATTAAACAAAATTAAAAAACTTAGAAAGCCAAAGCAGCTACATCAATAGGTCATTAAACACTTGAGACTAATTTGTAGGTGCAAAAGCCCATTGTGGAATTCCCTGTGCAGGTCGTTTTATTCCTCCATTTTGTGTGATTAAAATGAATCCTTTCGCTTCATAATACATTCCCAAATAGTGCAGTTCAAAAGGCTGGTAATTAACATAGACCATATGGAGGAAGGGATGGATCCTTCTAATAAGAGGCTGAAGCCAATTATAAATAGCAGGAGTTTCACCTGAAGTAGAGAAATGAGTAAATGTGATGATGCAAACCCTTCCTTAACTGGGAGTGATCTATGTGCTAGCTTGTTGTTCAAGATGGAGTTCTCATTGAGTATGCAGTACTCAAAAGCGTCTTTCACAACACAGGTCATTTTATCTTGCATCAGGAGCTGGGACAGGCCAAGGTACAGAATGAAAGTTGCTTTGTAATGGCCCCAGCATTCTGTATTTGCATATTCTGCTTCGTTATTGAAAAATATATCATTTGTTAGATACTTATCTGCCTTTGATTATTAAATGTCTTCCATCTCCTCTGATCTTCCCTTATGCACAAGAGAAGCAAACATCTCATTTTAGAATAAACTTCAGATATTCATTGTCTTTTAAAATGAGCTGGGGTTTGAAAGGGAAAAAAATAACTGCAGATTAAGAGAGAATATGCTTTATAAAAATAAATCCATGAGCTATTTCCCATCTAGGATACAGATCTGAACGTACCTAAACCCAAATGTATCTTGCCACAAAGCCCAATCTCAGTGTTATGTCGAACTCCTTCAAGCACTCATGACTGCAGTGCATCCTTCGTATTATGTGCATATAACACAATGCAGGGCCTTTCTCTGAACTCCAGAGAAAAGCAAGTGAATATAACTTTTGAGAAGGTGCTTGGTTTTGCATGCCCAAACTGAGCTCACTGAATGAATCATTTTTGGAAGTCTTAATATGGCTTGCACCTTAGGAAAATTGGGGTCTCTTGCAGCATCTCAAGGTAGGCATCCAAAGCCACTAAACCTTTTATAAAAGCCTATCTGAGTTTTATTATATGATAACAATCAATCTTTATTGACTAAGGGCTTGAAGTGAGAACTACTGCTAATATTCACAACCCGTTTGGGAGTGAGTGAATGAGGAGGAGACAGGCCTTCATTGCAAGCAAAGGATTGGAGGGATCAGACTTTAATATCTGCAGTCTTGCTTTGAGACTATTTTAATAAATATTGGAAATGAATGTTACATTCCTGAGAGGTGAAAGAGCAGAGGGAAAGGAGGAGCAAACCACAGTGGCATTGGAATCAGCTCTCTGGGAGAAGCACAGGAATGGCTGTGATTTGTAGTTGCTTCTGTGCAATGCAGAAGTTACAATTATATGTGAATATCTGTGCACACAAACATGATTGCCCCCAATCTGTGTGTCCTTTGAAACTCAACATGTTTCTTTTCTACCTCTGTGACTGTGGTCTTAGAAGGCCTCCAGCTACACCGATGCTTCCTATGAAAGGCTCTTTGGCTGCCCTGATAAAGATCCTTGTACAAAGGATTTACTCTGCCCTTCAGAGGGACTGCAGAAAGCCACAGGAAGCCAAGGTACATCTAAGGAATAACATGACTTAACAGCTGGATCAGTCCATTTCATTTGCAAGTTCTAATTACAGCACGAAGGGCAGGATGGAGCTCACAATACAATGTTTTTAATGTTTCTCCTGCTGTGATTTTCTGACAGTAACAGAAATCAGCTTTCTGGGTCACAGTCTTCTGTGAATGTTTGGAATTCGCCTACTGAGCCTTTGAGTTTTCTCAATAAATACATATTCCATATCCAGCGTCTCTGGGATCCAGATGTTCAGTTCAGTTCTGAGGTATGGGCAGTAGAAACCTCAGGCTTCAGCCTGGACAATTCCATAGCTTGATCACATCCCAGTCACACCAGGAAATATTAATGCATTACTTAATTTTCCCTCCTGTTTTCATCTACATATGCAAAGTTGATGGATACTTTTGTGTTTTATTTCTTTCGGGCTGAAAATATGGATATGGTTAACTGTGGGGTTTGGTTTTGTTTTCATGCACTAACAACCTAGATTTTACTCCTGATGTTGACAGAAGAGATTGAGTTATTTTCCTTCGGAATGGATTTTGTTGACAGGATGGATTTAGGCTGTTGACAAAACACATTCTGTTAGCATGGTGGCCTAAAGCTTTGATGAAATATGTTTTATTGGCAGGATGGATTGAGATTGCGGTGACAAAATGCAAACAGCCTAATCCATTCTGTTGATAAAACACATTTATCTAACTATCAAATCCATCCAGTTGACAAACCCATTTTTGTTTGAAACTGAAAAGCATCTTTTTGAGAGGAAGAAATAAATTCTCACAGAGCTGTGGGAAGCAGCTCAGTTTATTGGGAAGCTATGCTAGAGCCTCTCTCATGTGCTGTGGGAAATAGAGATGTGGACCTTTACAACAGCAGCATTAGGAATGGCAGGGAAGAGAACTGCAAATGGAAATAGCTTCCATTTCTGCAGCATGACACAGCCCTACAGAGAGTCTACACACTTCATGGATGCTTTGCAAGTTCTCTATTATCTTATAGTAATCTAATGGATTTTCAAGGGAGATCGAAAAGCCATGTTCAAAGTTGACCCAAAAATCCAAATTGATCTCTTAATAAGAAAAATCATAGTGTCAATAACTGTGTTGGGTTTTGGTACCTACAACCCATCTGCCAGTTGAAGCAGTGGATTTCACCAGCGATGCCTATCTGTTGTTCGTCTGCTTCCCTCTGTCCAAAGGCAGTAAAGACTTGGTTTTCTTCCCTTACTAACATTTCTGTCTGTCTGAGAGGACTAATTCTTCCTTTCTCTTAGGTCGTCCCATTGGTTAATATAATTTAGTTCTGAGTTTGTCCATTCTCTGCTTCAATCTCAGTGTCTTTTCCCTGAAAGGCTGAGTTCAGTCTGATCAGTTAAAGGCTTGCAGACCGCAAATACATGACAGCAAAATTCAAAGCTCTGTCTTCAGGCTTTCATGTTTCAGATGTTTTCCTTCAACTCCCTGTTCCGAAAAGTAGGTATTCCCCTCCCCTACATACATACAATCTGTTTCTGAAGCACAGGAAGGGAATATATCATGTCTTTCCTTGACGTGATATCAGATGTAGCATTTTGACCATGTTGACATTTAAATGAAGTGTAATTCTGAACTCCATCAGTGGAATCGTGTTCTTCGTGTGTCAGAGGATGCAAGAATCAATATATTAATACCACAAAGCAAACATTTTTGACATTTGAAGTGTTGCAGTTTACAGTTTCTATTTAAAAATATTAGATGTGACCAGGCAGATGAGAAATCCAGAAATTAACATTCCTTCTCCAACCTTCATCTTATCCAAGAATGTTTTAAAACCTGATATTTATATTAGTGGCTTCTCTTACTGTGCATAGAGAGCAATTTTTACTTCCCTCTGCAGGGAGATTAACAGAACATAAATTAATGTCCATGGTGAGGAGATGCTTTTGGCCTTTAGGTTAGCTCTTGAAACATAACTGTGTGCACTCCTACTGCTGTAATATAGGGGGAGATGCGTCAAACCAGTTATTCTTTTGCACTGTATGTTTTGGGCTAATGCGTCAAGGTGAAGAGCATCTATGCTGCCAAATTAAAAGCATTTTAGGTCAGTTGTGATCAAATGTTAAGGGCTTCACAAACGGTGAGGAAACACCAAAGTGAGCAAGTCTGGAGTGCTGAGGCAGTTCTCCTCATTAACTGTTCTACTCTTGGTCCAGTGATTGCCAGTTTGACACCGAGGCATGGGGGCTTGGGGAAGATCTGCTTTAATGAAGCTTAACTGTGCAGTAAGGACAAGCTAATGGTGTGGCTGGATAGACACTGGGGAAAGCTTTTCCCTGCAGGAATATTGCTTAGAAACCTCCCATCAGGGCAACTGTCTGACTGTCAGGGTGACTTCTGATTTCAGAGGGTGTTCCTTTCTATTTATAAGCCCAAAATACAGCAGCAGCATCTCTCGTAGGTGCCTGTCTTAACTGAGGAGGGATACTGACATCTCAACATGACTAACATCTTGTAAGCAGTGATAGTGGTTTGCTTCTGTTTGTCAGAATTAGCATGCTTTTCGCCTCCAAGCCTAGTCTCAGCAACGTGGTATTATTCACAGAGGTGGTGGGGTATGTAAGGTTATGTTTGAGGAGCACCATTAGGTCACTGGAGATGCAAAGAATCTATACAATATTAAAGGCTACATTATTTCTAATGGCCTTTCTGTTATGTATGAGCATATGTGTAGAAGGATGAATAGAAACAAATTAATACTTCTGTTCTAGTTAGCTGAGTGCCCAGAAAGGGTTTGCAGGCAATGATAAGGTCTAGGAGCAGTCAGACCAGTAGGAGAATATTTCAGTGCCAATCTTGCTGACAGTCAGCAGAAGGAAAAGGGAAAATGATCCATAAATGCTTTTATACACTACTCGCTGCTCACATAGTGCCTAAAGGCAAGGACTAACTGCCTATGGAGAGCTTCAAACCTGTAGTTAGCCTGGTTTCCAGCATCTTTCCTGGGAGGTGACTCCACATGTCCAGCAAGAGGCAGGCTGCATTTTCCTTTGTTTCATCCTATTACTTCCCAGCTGTTATTTACAGAGCCCTGGAAATGTGTTTAGGTCCTCTCTGTTGTTCTGCTGTGTTTCCTCTTCCTTTGGTGTCAAACTGAGTTTACCTGACCTGTGTGAGATGGTGTTTGTTCTACCATTCTAATTAATTACGCTGACATGGCTGGTGAAGAGGATGCCAAGCACCGTGGCATTAGCATTCAGAAGTGTTTTCTCTGGATGAGAAAGGGCAGAGCACAGAAGCAAAAGGAAGCAAAGAGCTTATGAGGGAGTCTGTGACCTTTCTGAGGTCTCCTACCCAGAGGCTCATGCATTATTTCAGCCACTGTGCAATTAACTCCTGTCATTACTGTACATGTGTGCAAACCCTTCCAGGGAGGTGTCCCACAGAACCGAAAGGAAAACTACAACTCTTTGGTAGGCTTGAGAACAGAAAGTGAATTTTGCACATCCCACAATCTGTCCTGAGGGATGCGTGGTGCAGGTATTGGAGCAGAACCTTGTGCAAAGGCTCATTTCGAGGAAGTGGAAGCAATCCAATAGTTCTGTATGCAATATTTATTGTCATATCTCTATGCAATATTTATTGTCATACACTCTAAGAAAAACTCATTTGCATGTGACAGTCAACAGAGGCCATAAAATAGCCTGCATTGACTGTAACTATCACTGTTGAATAAGTTAAAATACCACATGATTTATGCATGTTGTTTTCCTTGATTAAAGAAGACGATGTTGGCTCTACAGGGTATTGCTGTTCAACAGCTTTTCTTCCTCAAACTTAATACCACTGTGTAAATTTTCCAGTCTTCATTATTCCAGTCTTCCTGGCAATTCACCCCTATCCCTTTTACCTCTGCCCATACCTGGGAACAATCAGTCCTTGGAGAAAGACCCTGGGCTTTTTGATACTGATATGCCTCCTCAAACATGATGCTTTGTCTCAGTTGTCCTTTCAAAGCCTGATTTAACAAGTCTAGGCTCATAGGTTTTGTTAGGGACCATCTATTTATGCCATGTCTGCATGGTCATTGGTACAGGGGAGTTCTGGTACTACAGTTTGTTCTGGGGTGTTGTTACTAGAATGGTAATCCTCAGCCTGGTAGTACAGACTTGTTTCAGGCAAGTCTCTTCACAACTGAGTTTTTCTTGGGCTTAACAACAGAGATTTTAACAGATTACCCACCAATAGTAGGAAATGCACTAAACCACTGCCCTAGTTCAGAAGAGAATGCTGCGAATTTTCTACTCCTACGTAAGGTCTGACTTAATACTGGACTTAGGATAAACTTAAAGGATTTCTGTGTTACCTTTATATTTCTTTTGATTTGGTAAGGCTGGGCAAATACTGGCAACACTGAGGGTGATGGGAAAAATCTCAACTCACTTCAATGAAGCCAGGAGTTTATGCACGCATTTTGTCCTACATCGTGCAGTGTGTTGAGATTTGGGAGTGAAAATATAGAGCAAGTGCAAAGTATAGTGTTTTTAAATGGAAATGAGGCAGAGAAACTTAACCTGCAGCGAATAGAGTTTCCTGATAGCAAAGTAGTATTAAAAAAATCATTAGAAATCATTTAGATCACTAATCTGATGGTTTGGGGCCATGAAATTCTGGGGTTGAAAGAAGTCAGAATCCGAAGCAACAAAATAGGTGATGATGTCAAAACCACAAACAGCAGCTGGTAACACTATACCAATAAAAATCCTGTGGAAGACAAGTAACTGATGCTGGACAGTGAACTGAAAAGCAGAGGTTTTAATTTTAGCTTCCCAACTGCTATTGCTGTTGAATTTTAATACGTATCTATTTCTGTCACTGCTCTTTCCTTGTTTAGACAGTAAAGAAAACTTGGCTATGAGTTTTACACAGCAATTGCATCTATTCAGTGGTTACCTATTTAAACTGGTGCTGTAGTTACCACAGCAACAATAAGATGGCTTAGTTATAATATGAAGACTTTCTTTACAGAAGCAAATCTGTCATGAACCCCCTTGATGAAATATGTATGTTCCAACAAAAATCACTCAATGTTTCTGGGGTTACTGTAGCAATACATTAACAATTCTATAGGTAAGATCTTGTCAGCATCTCCCTTATAAATCTGCCATAGTTAGTCCTGCAACCAGCCTGAAATGTTGCATTGCCAGCTCTCAACCAGTGAATGATTAAACAGCAGCACCCCAAACCAAACTGATTCAGTTCAATGCAAAAACATATGTAAAGACACCTGAGGACCAATGATAACATGAAGGTTTGGGAAGGGTGCTCTGTACACTCATGTTCCATGTCCTGAATTAGTTGCTGGCTGGGCTTAAACCACAGCAGAAGCATAGTTTAGTTGTCAGTGCTCTTATTTATGTTAAATGGATAAGGTAGGGGAGAATTACCTGCAGACTCCTTTTATCTCCCGATAATTGGTTCACGCTGTGAATATGGAGAGTTTATGTCCCTTTTAGTCTTCTCAAGCCATCACTTTCCCAAAGGCAACAATACACAAGAGCATTTTCATAGCTCAATTGTGGGTAGAAGGCAGAAGAAGGTTGAGATTATTCTGCCACTGAGATTTCACTGCTCACAGTATTATACCAGGCTTGGAAGTTGCTGAGTTTTTATGCCACCCTTTCCCATGTGGTTATTCACAGCTCTGCCACACATACAGGAAATTAATCTATATATTTCCATCCAAGGATGAGAACTAGGGAATGAAATTCAATTAAAACCCAGGTTGCTGAGAGTCACAGCAGAAGAGCACAAGAGCTACCCTGTCTGTAAGAAATCCTCACGGACCCAGCTACACTGGAAGAAACATTTAACTCTGTTATTCCACATTTCCAGCCAGAATTCTTGACACCAGTATTTTCACTTGATAGTGAGATGTGTTGGGATGGGCTTTAATAAAGTTGCTGGGTAGGTAGAGATAGTTTTTTACCCACCATGTACTGATCAGTAGGACTGGTGTCCAGTTTAATGTAGGTTTAATGGGAGCGTTGTTTGAACTAGACCTTTGTGACAATACGACACACAAGCTGCCACTGAGGTTTTGAAAACCTCCTCAAACATCTCTTGCAGCTTAGAGTAGGATGAACAATGTGGAGCATGCATTAGGAAGAAGTTAGTTCTAAGGAAAACAAGAGAAATTCTCATCAGACAGTACACTGGGGCAGCTGGATGGCTTTATGTGAGGAAACAACCACAATCCTCTTAAGTTATGTGGAGACCTTAGTGCCTCTAAATTCAGGAGTCTTCCTGTTTAGGAAAGGACACCACGTAATGGATAGATGGGAGCAGAGAGGCTATTTCATGGGTCATGATCCCACTTTTCAGAAGATTGGGAGGCGTGAGCCTTCAAAGTGTTTTCTCAATAGTGGCAGATGCCACCCACTGTGTAATTCAGGAACAGAGTCATTCCAGGCTGCTCCACCAAGAGCCAATGTACCACGCTGTGCCCACTGACATTATACTCAGGGAGAGACCATGTCCAGTGGCATATGGCAAAACACTGACCACAGCAACTGGAAAAGCCCCGAGGATCCGCTGTATTTGGTGGTCCTCCTAATGTGTTTTTGAGGTCTGAGCTGTGGACAGGGGTAATTCATCAGAATACCTGTGCTTCTTGACAGCTACAATGAGGTAGATATCAGCTTACAGGCACACTGATGGCCTGTATTTAATCAAGGGAATGTCAGTTTGGATGTTCTTGTGCTACAGAATATGATTGCACAGTTATGAATGGGTAGCTGCACAAATTATAGATCTCAGCTATAATTGTATTTTTCAGTATCTGGCTAGATTATAACCAATTGATATCTATCTAACCTATCCAAATTATCTATAGTCCACTCTTTTTACACTAGCTATTCTAATCTGATTTGAACTGGTCATTGGTGAGGAATCTGAATTGAAGATGTATATCTTTTTGACTTCTTCCTGCTTTTAAGTACAAAACTCCAGATGGAGAGTTTGGGATTTTATTTTCCTGTACTTTTCCTTCAAGCAACCTCAGAATAGCTTTTTGTTTAGGAACTTGCTTGAATACTTAACATAAAAGATGATTTATTCCATTTGGTTAGTGTGAATGGAGTGTACTCTTTCAATGCCAGGTGGCAGAATTAGGGAGCTGGGGAACAGATTGTGCACTGTGCCACCTAAAAGGAAGATGAAGATTTGATTTCTACAGCAGGGATATAATTCAACTATTCAATTGGATCAAGGAAAACTGGATCAGCTAAATTTACTTGGGTGTTTTGAGTAATTTTAATGGATCTCCATTTTTACAGCTGATAGGGACATTTTTATTCCCTTGCGTTCTGCTTGTGAGCCTGAACTTTGGTAGCATCAGTCTGACAGGAAAATTGGATTTCATCACATGCTGCTGTCAAAATTCCCTCTTTCATTGGTGAACTTAGACACAGTGAGCACGGAAAGATATTTTCAGCCCAGCCAGGATGTGATACCTGCAGTAAGTGTCAGCCGTGCAGGTTGGGTTAACCTGAGGACAGTTCATTACATATGCAGAGCAGTGAAACAAGCAAAAGGAAAACTGAAATATGTCAGAAAGAGGGTTTCTGGGATCTGCTTCATCTTTTAAAATCAATGGGTTCCTACCCAAGTGTCCCAGTGCAAGGGGTGTTGCAACAGAGCTATGGATGCAGGTAGAGCATCAGATCTGTGGGCTCAGGTCGCACTCTTGTGATGCCCTGTATGTCAGACCTGACCTACAGCCAGACAGGTTCCACCAAGCATCACACATTAGCATGCCCTGTTGTGCATTGCTAGCCAAATATCCCTCTCTCCTCCCTCCCAACTTCCCCTATGAACATGGTTTCAATGTGAATACAATTACATGCACTGGCAGGTGGATAAACATCAAGTAAATGCTGGTTAACATCATGTTGAGCAATGGGAGTTCACGCTGCAGCATGCATTTGCATGCATCTTGGTAACTCTCCTGTCCAGGATTATTTGTGAGGTTGGGGTTATTTTGCTTCTTGCTCTTTACTTGTGTTTCAGTATTAATAGCCAGATGTGGTACATGAGTGGTATTGTGTGGACTCTGTGTGTGTTCTTTGCTACCCTTCATCTCCTTGCTGAATAAAACCAGTGCACATGCTTCAAATATTTCAGTGGCAAGTCATGGACAGGTAAAAATGAATTAACAAATAATGTTTTTCACCCCAAATGTGTTGTATAGAGATTTGCTGATGAGCAGCCTTGGATAGAAGGATGTATATGAATGAACTGTCATCGTCACAGGCATACAGGAGTTAACGTATCTGTTCCTACAAGGACAATAAAGCTGCATGCAGTGCAGTAAGGGTCTGGAAGGCTTGCAAGGGGGATGCCACTTCTGAATGGCTAAAGTCCTTTTGCCTGGAAGAGAATTTGGAGGAAAAGAGAAGGGCAGTTGCAGTCCCTATGGGGCAGAGAGTTTATTTTCAGAGGCAGGTCTCAAAGGGATGACCCCTGTTACAGCTGTGTCTGAGATGCTAATCACAAGTGTAAAAGCAAATGTTGCAATAAGGGTTTCTTTGGAGAGAATATATTGTTCTCAACAGCAGGAAAAGAAGCAAATATTCTGCAGAATTAGTAAAATCCTGGAATCGGATTTAAAATGAAGGGTTCTTTTTTATTTCCTGGGAATGGCTGACCTTCCCAGGTGAATTGCTGATGAGTGCTGCCACTGCTACCCCTATGTTTCTTATCCAGATATGAAAGAAGCCCTTTAATCAAGTCATGGTGTACATCCTAAACCCAGCCATCTGCTAAACTTTACCTGACCCTGTTACTATTTCTTAATTACACAGCACAGCCACAAATTGCAGCCAACTTCAGCCTCACCTGTCTGAAATTACATTGATTTTTACCTATAACCCACCTGAGGCTTGTGCTAATTTTCACTTTGTCTTCAGTAGCTGCAGCTCCCAGAGGGTGCCTTTAAAAGCACTGTCAGTGATCCCTGCGAGCCTTCTATGCCATTTAATTATGTGGGAAGAGGAAATGGGGAAGATGTCACTGGAGGAAAAAGTGACCAAAAAGTCTTCTCTTAATTTAGTTTCTTCTGCTATTTAGCAGAAAGTACCTATTTAAATTGCTTAAATGCAGTAAGTTTGCTTGTGGAGCATGGTAGTACCGTTATTGGAGCAATATTACAAGACTAGAAATCCTTTCACCTTCTGAGGTCTCCAGTCCTCCTGCTTAGAATCTCAGTGGGCAAGATAAGGATTGGGAACAGTGTTGTCCTTGATGCTTTACACAAAGTAGAGTATAGAAGGGGATTGTGAAACAGTTGTACAGAACAACTGCTTATACCTGGCTATTACTGCGTATTTTTTATGTCTTCTCATTATCTCTAAAGCTGATGGAATAAAAGAAATAAAATAATTCCTAAAAGGTAATTGCATCTTGCTGAGCTCTTGGAAAGGCCACCTCATTCATTAAGTCTTAGACCAAAGCATTTCAAGGCACATTAAAAAACCCCATCCACTGTTCTTGCTGAGCAAGATTCACGTGAAGATCTCTAATCTGTCCTGAGTACATGAGTGATGTGCTGGTTTGTACCCATGACTTCTAAGGCAAATAGATGTAAAGCCTTAACCAGTGTGTATTTATCCATTTTGCAGTAGCTATTGTCTCTCTTAGCCCAGCATCCCCTTAGGAAACAAAGTCTCTGGTTTTAATCCAGTCTGGGGAGAAATAACACCTTTTAGAACATTTACTTTTCCTTCAGGCGGAACTTTTCCCAGCAGCTCTATTCCTGACGTGCCTCTGTAATATAATGGGGAAGCGGTTTAGGCTACGTGGATTGAAAACTGAAGTGTTAAATTATTTCAGTGAAGCATGCTAATTATAGATATCTGTGGCCTTGCTCAGTGCACAGCAGAATTCCTTTTATTAAAAGCAGCTACAACTTACAGAAACTCCATTTATTTTCTCTGAGGGCTTATAGGACATTTTCAAACAGCGATGTAAACGGTAACTGCGTGTGTTAGAATACAAATGTTTAGAGGTAAATAGCCTGTTTGCTTAAATGTCATCAAAGCATTTGTTGCATCAACAAATCCTCTAGAGTTCTTGCTTTTCATATACATTTTAATACATATAAACCAAGCATAAATTTGCAGTTTAAGACACACTCCCACAGCACCAGGGCTCTTTTGCTCTCTAATTGTCTCTCTTAAATGACAAGTGTGAAATACATAACATGTCCTAAATCACAGCTTGCAGATTGCTCTGTCAATTTGCTCACTTAATTGTAGTTCTGCTTATTAGTATTTAAAGAATAAAGTCTTTTTCCTTCATCTTCACAATCTGGGGCTCAAATGCAATGTCTTTTCTAGTGCTTTACGTCTGCTTGGAAAAAGCAAGGATAAAGCCTAGAGAAATATCTCTATTTTAAAGGAAAGTATTCAGTAAACTAGAAATGATTTCAAGATTGTTATTTATTTTAATTAGCAGTGATTTTGAGATTAGAGATTTAAATCTGTTGAAGAGCAGGCTCTTTCAACAACCAAACGTAGCCTGTCACCATGGGTTGGGAACCTGCACAATTAAGCTGTAGTTTATTCCTGGGCCTGAATTTGTAGATGAAAATTAGCAGTTGATTAAATTGGGTTTGTGTCCCAGGTGTAGCTGTTTGTTTTGGAGCTTTTTCATCAGATGATTTTCATTTCTACAGATAACTCTATCCTTTTCATAATCAAACCTTTTCTTAGGTTCATTGTCATTCAAACTGTGACAGTGTTGGATTGATACCTCGGGTAAAACACATATAGAATCACGGAATAGTTGGGGTTGGAAAGGACCTTAAGATCATCCAGTTCCAATCCCCTGCCATGGGCAGAGACACCTCACACTAAACCATGGCACCCAAGGCTCTGTCCAACCTGGCCCTGAACACAACCATGGATGGAGCATTCACAACTTCCTTGGGCAACCCATTCCAGTGCCTCACCATCCTCACAGTAAAGAACTTCTTCCTTAGATCCAATCTAAACTTCCCCTGTTTCAGTTTTAACCCATTACCCCTTGTCCTATCACTGCAGTCCCTGATGAAGAGTCCATCCCTGGTATCCTTATAGCCACCCCTCAGATACTGGAAGGCTGCTGTGGGGTCTCCACGCAGCCTTCTCTAAGCTGAACAGTCCCAACTTTCTTAGCCTGTTTTCATACAGGAGGTGCTCCAGCCCCTGAGCATCCTCGTGGCCTCCTCTGGACTTATTCCAACAGTTCCATGTCCTTTTTAGGTTGAGGACACCAGAACCTGCAAAGTTTCAGAAACTTTCAGTATCAGTGTTCCTGTTCACTTTTCCTGTGGTTGGGAATTCCACTGACAGCTTCCAAAACCCCTTCACTGCTGCTGAAATAGGGAATAACTCCTTAATGATACCATCCAGGCTCCTACCAGTTTAAAACTTATTCTGGCTACTCAGCACACTCTCATTGTCCCCCGTACTGTAACATCTCTGTTTCAAAGAAAGCTCAGTAAGAAATGGCTATTGTCTAAAAACAAGCAACAGAGCAAGGTGGTGATGTGCAGGGAGATCCCATCAGTGCATTTTTCCAGGAGGATTCTTCACTGTTTCCAAGTCATCAGGGCACTAGAATAGCACCATGGCCACCAGGGCATCCCACTGGTGGGGATGTTGGCTTTGTGCATTCACTGTCCCCCAAAGCTGTGGGAAAAAGGGATACTATACATTGATTTGTCTCTCAAAGAGATCATATTGAAGGTAAAGGATAGTGGAATGACACTGGCTTAGAGGTTCATTGATGCTTTGGGAAGCAAAGGTGAACAAGGCCAAGATGAAGCAAGCCAAGCCTGCATGCCTAAAGGGTGAAATTCTCTTATTTACCCTATTTCTAACATTTGTTGCTCTCCATTCAGCTAGTTTGCAGAGCGTATTTCTGCCCTCAGGTGGGATTTTCATTGTTTCATTGTCCTTGATGGCTTGCAGAGCTGGCTGGCTGCTTGAGGCAACAAGGAGGTGCACTCCCCAGGGTGATGGATTTAGGCTCTGGTTCTTTGGGAACCCTAAGGCAGGCTGTTAAAGTTTCAGCAGACCTCTGTTATTGCAGTATAAATTTGTCTCCTAGCATCAACCTGCTAGGAGCATCAGTCCTGCTTAGGGATCCTCATGCCATGGGCTACCATCGGAAAAGCCTCCATCCTTCCAAGAAATACAAGTTAGCCCTGAAATTAATGCCACAATCAATAGGATTTTTATTGAGCTACATTTCAACCCATTTTTGCCTTGGAGGTTCATAGATCAATCTGGTATTGGTATCTCTGTTTTGATACAGCTCGGTCGTTACTGCAGCTTCTTCTGGACTTGGTGCACTGCTGTCCATGGCTGTCACAGACGGTACCACTTCAGGTTAGATGATTGTGTTGGCTTGATCAAAGCCATTCCATGTCATATATGTGTGTTACTGGTCTCAGGTCAAGTCCGATACAACCACTTTTCCTTTGGTGCTAGGACTCATCAAGAACATAAGCATTGCCCAGACTCCTCAGTTTCTAATTAAACCCCTCACACTTTAAACCAGATGATTTCTCCCAAATATTTAATCATTAGAAGTTTCATTGTAACAACTTCTTCAGGGCTCTTCCAATTAACTTAACAATAACTGTATCTTGGGCTAATAAATGTTCAGCTGCGGGCCTTGAATTTATTAGCCTAGGAAAATGGTTATTGCCTCGTAAACAGGAAGCACCTTGAGGTGATTTAATGACTCATGTTTCGTTCACCCTTCTTAAAGTTAATCTAATAAACAGTAGAGAAAGATATTAGAAGTATAAAAGCCAACAACAAACTTTCCACTGGCAATTGCTTAATGACAGAATTGTGTTAATACATATTTGAAGAGTCAATCCACAGCATTGCAGAATAATCCGAAGTTATCACTCAAGTAATTCGCAGCATGTTAGATAACTTCTATTTTATTCTGTGAAGAGATGAATAAATAATTGTTATGGTAATACACTGCCTTTGCCATTAACATGATGTCCTACATCAGTGTTCAAGGACTGCACCTGAAGACATGCAAATGAATTGCATATTCTTAATGAGGATAACAACCTGCTCATTGCATCAGCCAGAATTTGATGTCAAGGTTGTGGGCTGCTGATTTTCTGTTTCAGTTTTAAGATGCTGGGTAGTATGTTACAAAAAAACCCCCAAAGAACTTACTGTGTTTTCTCATACCTATCCTAGCAAACATTTTCCTCTCTGGTAATGCCTGACAAGTAGAATTTGGGATGAGGGTGGCTGTAAAGGCAGGCTGTTAGAATGACAGACTCGTTTGGGTTGGAAGGGACCTTAAAGCTCATCCAGTTCCAAAGCTCCTCTCCATGTTTCTTGTAGCCCCTTTAGGCACTGGGAGCTGCTCTAAAGTCTCCCCGGAGCCTTCTGTTCTCCATGCTCTCAGCCTGTCTCCGGAGCAGAGCTGCTCCAGCCCTGCCTTATGCATCTTAGTTTAATGATTGTTTCAGTGTGGTCCTGTTCTCACATATCCACAGCCTTTTTTCACATCCATTCAGTTCTCCTTATTGTCCATTGCTTTCCTGTTGCAAAATAGGACCTTGTAGTTTTGTAAAACACTAGATGAGCCAGGGACATCCAACACCATCTTACTAAAATCAAAGAGCTCTCACATGCTGTGTTTTATTGTGAATGAGTCGGATTCTCAGTACTGAAGGCCACTTCCATGAGGTTGTTCGGGCATTCACAGTGTGAGCAGGTAACTAGGATTTCTAGGAAATTCATAGATTTAAATTGGAACTTAGCCTACCAAACCTCTCAGACTGTGAATTTTTCCCTATGCCTCTGAAACCTACAAGCCTTATTTTGCATTAATATTTATTCTGTCCATGCAGAATAAATGATATATTTCAGAAAGTTTCATTAATATTGATGAGCTTTACATATGGCTAGTTAGTATTCAAAGCAGTTCAATTTGTTAAACAGAAAGAGTTTCAACCATTAATTATGTTCTGGTCATTCAATTTTCATAAAATTGAATAAAGTAATGTGTTGGAACAGAATGATGTGTTTGCACCAGAAATACCTTCACTGTTTCTACCTAGGACAAAAATGTCTTGCTCAGCATTTTCCACACACATACACCCCCCCCCCCCATTTGCATGGCCTGTATTTCAAGTATTGATTTGGTTTTACTAAGGTTATGTCCAAAAGGAATATGTATGTTCCTTTGTGTTGGAAATCTTACTCCTTATCGCTTACAGATGCCAAACTGAAGCTGGTACGGGATTGGGTTTAGTTAGTGTTTTACTTAAGTGAGATAAGAGCCAAATGTAATTCCATGGAGGGAAGAGTCCTACAGACCTCTTGCATTAGAGTAAAATTTGGATTCAAGGTAATTTAATTCTCTTTGGATCAGAACTGCTACAAGTTTTCCACTTTCTCTTAAAAGCCTATAGGAGTGTTCTAGTAAGAGAGAAGGAACCGAAAAAGGCAAACTGGTGTTTTCCATAGCTGCCTGCTTTCCATAAAGGGAAATATTCCTTTGTACAATAGAAATGATTTTGACATGTCTGTGTGTGCACACACGTGTATTTGCCGAGGAAGCTTATCCTAAGTGACAGAAATGAACTGAAGCTGTGTTTTCTGTCTTTGAAAAGCAAAATGTGAATTTGAATGTTTGAATTCCATGTTGTTTTGGCAGAGTAAGCCTGCTTCCTGTTTCACCAGAGGAAAACACACTGGAGTGTTTTAACTGTGAATTACACAGAACATTTAACAGGTATAAAAGAAAGTGAAGACACAGAGGAGTTCTTCTTTGCCAGTCATCTTCTTCAGCATTGCAGCTAATTTGGAAGCATCTTATCAGTGCTTATTTGAATGCTTCAATTGCTCACTTGAAAAAATACCTCTGCCTCTTATGATGCCGCCGCACAGTGAATGAATCCAACCCAAACTTTACATTTTGGCAATTAAACCAGCTGTGAAATCATATTTTAATTAAAATCAAGCAGTTTTGCTTGGGTTTGAGCTGTTAATGAACTGTTGGTTGAAGATTAACTTAGTACGGGCCGAATAGATGGTTATTTAAGGTACTGGAAAGAAGTGGTGTTCAGACTCATGGATCATTTAAGCTCTTCTAGAAAGGTTATCCTAAATTAGTATTTTATGATGTCTACTGCAGCTTTGCAGAAAGCAACGCTTTCATTTTTCTTTCCCTAAAGAGATGTCACTTGAGAGACTCAGTAAATTCCTAAAATAAGTCTTCTGTCATTACTACAGAAGTACTTCTAAAGTGTCAGCAATGCTCTGTCATTAGCCTGGAGTAAAAACTTCGATCCTTTCCATAGTGTGTCTCAACGTTTGCCTTGTGGGCCCCAAGAATCACTTTCAGAATGGGGGAGGAGGGCAAGATGAAGAATGGATCTTAGATTTAAGTAAGATTTTTCTCCTTTCAGTGTTTCCCTGAATAGCTCAAATGCTGGCATTCACCAGAGGAATCATTAGTGCTGGTAACTCAGTCACTTTGACATTAAAAAAGTAGTGTAGAATTGACTGCTGATTGCTGAAGAACTCTACCAGTGCACAAATGGCAGAATATAATGGGGTTCCCATGTTAAATTATCTCAATGCACTTGCATTGTCAGCTACTGAGTAGTCTTCTCCCCACCCCGGATCTATGTGCTCTCTGTCCATGCGTCTTTAGACTGACACTGCAGTTGACTGCAGCTTTATTATAAGAAAAGGAGCTAGAAAAAGACATCCATTACTATTCAGAAAGCAGAGAACTGGAAATGACTCGTTATCCTTGCTTTGAGCAGGGGGTTGGATCAGATGACCACGTGAAGTCCCTGCCAGCCATAGGTGATTCTGTGACATGCAAAAGGATGCAGTGTAAAACTGCTTGAAGTGGAAGGAGTATCTTTTGATTTGCTTACAGTCAGTGAGTTGAAGCTCTGCTGGGCAACAAAACCTGAAAAGGTTTGATGTTGACACTAGTAAGGCCATCTTCCTCACAGTTTATGTAGGTTGCTTTTATCAGAACAGAGTTCATACACCTACCACTAGCCACTTGCCTTTACTCAGCAGACAATTCTGATTGTTTTGCCTCTGAAGTGCTTTTGGCAGACTTCTGCATATGAGAATACTCTGGGGTTTATGCTTTTATGTTTCTGTTGGCCTCAAGAATGGTTTGAAATGAATCCAGTCCTCTTTTCATTTGTTCTTGTTCCCTGCAGTCAAGTACCTACACAGCCCTACTGCAGTCAAGTATCCAGGTGTGACCTGACTTCTTCAGAGGAGTAGATTATGAATGTGAAGAGTATAGACCTAAGGCAGTTGTCTGCACCATGTATTTTGGGGGGCAAGAATGAAGTAAATTCTATGGAACGGCTGTGGCTGTGTTTTGGCTCTTTAAAACTTACAGGTATGGCTGTGTCAGAGGGTGGCCTGCAGCAAGGTGTGCCAAGTTGGAAGGCTTGTCTACAAGATGGCATTTTCAATCCTAACTGCTTTTCGTATGAGGTTTAGGGTTTGGGACTAAAATTGCCATTCCTTGGGATGGGCTAATACTTGTTTTTTTGTGATTGATAGGAAGAAGATGCCTGCAGCTAGCAGGAATGGGTGAATAGTGCTGCAATGGTCCAGGGCTCAATCCAGTGTTTAAAGGTCATTGGAAAGGTTCCCATTGGCTGTAAATAGCACCGGATCTGGCCCATGTCAGAATTCTCTGAAAACCTAAGGTTGTTTTGCATTTCCATATTGATCACAGTTCCAGTTGCAGTGGTTTGTTCCAACCCAGAGGCTTGTCCCAAAGCTGAATGAACTCAAGAGACTCCTCTATTCCACCAGTCCTTCAATACCCCGTCTTGCCTCACCATGCAGCTGCAGTTAAGTTAAATTTCTCTTAGCAATTAATGCCTTATTGCAACAGATGCCACGATATGAGTAACGCTGGAGTAGCTCGGATGCAGCTCATGTGATGTTCTGCAGTGAGGAAAGGCAGCTGCTGGAAAACACGCACCTCTTAGGGATGCACTCACAGAAAGCATTAATCTTCTTTAAGGAGGCTAATGAAGTATTCGAAGATGTGAAGGACTGCATTTTATATCTATTAAAATTAAGCACTGATGAGACAGCTTTGGCTAAATCTGGGTCTTCAGACAAAGTAGACAGCCTGTCAGGAACCATTTGGGGGATGTCCAGGAAATGTTATTTAAACAGAAGAAAGGGATATAGAATCACTTGCATTCAGAAAGCAGGATAATCCCTGGGCTTTATTACCAAGTAACTTTGATGTAGCATTAAAACAAATTTGCATTTTAATACCTAATTCTCTGTATTTCCTCTTTGGGGTAATCCTCTCTTTTAGAGTATTTTTCTGAAGCACACTTGGATTGCTTGTAATAGTGTTCCTTTAATGAGAGATGGAATCAGTATGTTACAGTAAAGTGTGTGCACCAAAGAGATCTTAGAAAGATGGTGCTTAGAGAGACGTGATGTTTAACTACCTGCATCCTGACTCTTAAGTATATTCTCCTGTATCTGCTCCCAAATAGAAGTGTTTCCTGGAGAATGATAAGCAGTTGTAGTGTAATCAAGAGGAAGTCCCTTAGCTTCTGTGTGTCTTAGCTGTACTGCTACTGATAGAGTATTTACATGGCTGCTGTGATAGAAAATATACACATGCAGTGATGCTCAAAGGCATTGCTCCTGTGAATTGAGCACACATACAGAGGGAGGAGGTTGATGGAATTTCAGGCTGGGAGCCTGTATGGCCCTGAGTGAAAGCACTATTTCATATCATATCCAACAGATTCCTGCCAGTGCTTGACTGTGTGCTTCCAGGTCTGAAAATGCTTTGTGGTTTTCTCTCTTTCCCTTTCCCTTTTCCTTCCTCTTTATCTTTCTTTTTCCCTTTTCCTTTCCCTTTCCCTTTCCCTTTCCCTTTCCTTTCCTTTTTCCGTGACTCTTTTTAGTTATGTGCCTCCATTTTTTCCCATGTATAAAATGTTCTTATTGGAAGCTTCTTAAATGATTGTGTGATCCAGAAATATGAAGCACTCCATGGAAACAAGAATGCTTTTTTCCCCCCTGTTAATAATGTGATTTTGGGGAAGAATTTCTGACTTCTGTTCCAATAGACTCTATTTCCAATGCTTCCAGTTTCTAAAGAACAACTTCAAGTTGACCACATTTGTCAAATGACGTAATTTTTCTTTAATAGAAATAGTGTCCTAGAGGCCACACTAAAATGGAAGATGTAATCCTGAAAGTTCTTAAGTTGCCTTGACACATACCCACTCTTTTGTCAGCTGAGAACACTTCAAGCTTTGTAGGTGACATGCAGTACCTTGGAAGCTATACATATTTATTCTTAGGGTCACTCTATTAATGGACCATAAAATAAACTTCAGTGCCTCAGTTCTGCCAAATCTCCAATAAATGTTGTGCAGGAATTGATCCCTTGGTTTTATTCTACAGGAAGCTCTTTAAATCTGAAAGAACATGAAGAACAGATCAAGGGAAGCATTGGAAGATGACATGCACAAGGAGAAAATTTAGAGCTAAACCAGTGCCAGTGATTAGGTGTTGTGAAATACTGAAGGTCTGGGTGCAAATCTTCTGGAGGACTCAATACAGCAGCTCCTGGGCTTTTCCTGGGAGCAGCTGGTACAGGGGGACTGGTTCTGACAGCAATGTGGACAGGAGGGATCAGGAACGAACCTGGATGGGCAATTCCCAATCTATTAGAATCTTCCCATAAGCTGTTGTTACACTTTTATTATCTTTTCAGTTCTGTAATCAAGTAGCCCAAACAAGGAATATTCAAGGGCAGAAGAGAAAATACCTTATTTTACTTCTTTTTACCATGCATATTGCAAAGTGATTTCTCTTCTCTTTTTCTAATTCCCATGGACTGGAATAGTTAATGCCTTCTTCTGAAGACAATTAAAATGGGAAATCTCTTTGAGCAAGAATTACAGAGGTGTGTAATAATTGCCTGGCATTTCCATATACTCCGAAAGCAGGATGAAGCTTTAAAGCAAGCATATTGTCTCATTCATCATCTTCCATGCAGCGTTTTTACTTTTAGCAAGGGACATACATCATAAGGCTCAGCAAGTTTTAGGAATGGATTCTCAACATGGACAGATGGTGCGTAAGATGCCTGATGAGAGAGCTGACTTCCTCAGAGTGTGGCAATGTCAGAAGAGAAGACAGCTTCTTGGGTTGTCTCATTTACCATGAGTGACCAGTGTTTGAAGTGCAGCACTTTGAGCTGCAGCAGCATTGAGCCCAGGAAAAAATTCTTTCATGGTCCTGAGGCAGCACTGATGTGAAGCAAACAACTGCCATCCCCCACATGCTGGCATCTGAAAGAGTGGCAGAATTTGTGAACTTGAGATAATGGCCTTGCTAAGCCATAGAGCTGGACTTGTCCAGCCTGGAGAAGACTCCTTAAGGGGAGACCTTAGAGCAGCTCCCAGTGCCTAAAGGGGCTCCAGGAAACCTGGAGAGGGACTTTGGACAAGGGCCTGTAGGGACAGGACAAGGGGAATGGCTTTAACCTGCCAGAGGG
>JANHGB010039863.1:0-53286 GCA_026283785.1 Coracopsis vasa | reverse complement strand
CTAGAAGCAGTTTGCTTATGGTTCTGCTAAATACATAATGGTGGATGATCATCTGAACACACAAGCAGTTGCACTGGGAGCTGCAGACAGCCAGTACAACAAAGAGTGTTGGATAGACTTTAGTTTAATAGTTAAACTGTGCTCTTAGCTTGTTTACTGTGTTTGTTTACACTATCCCAGTGTTTATAATATAGCTTAATAATATCTGAGAGTTTGCTGTTCAACTGCTGTATACTGGAAAGGAACTTTAATGCTTTAAAGCTAAAATAATCTAGTTCTGAAGTGAATCTAGATCTTGTAAAAATATGTACTGGCTTGGAGGCCATTATGTTCAGTGTGGTATAGCTTGACCTTGAACCACTGATAATGTTTCTGCTAAGCAGTAATGCCAATGACCTTGCAAATTTAGAACTTACTGATGTTGCTAGGACTTTTCAACTACAAAAAAGAATTCTTTAAAAAAAAAGTATGCAAGATCATTGTCCTTTAATTTGCATTTAAAATTTGCTTAGGGGTTGATTTTTAAGCTAAAGGTGGGTGGATGGGAAGGGCTTGTGGAGCTGGATTTTGTCTGTGTAAGAACTTGTGCAGGTATAACACAATTTGGAGATGTTAAGCTTAACAGCTGTTTAGCTGCTGGTGCTTCTTGATACAGAAATGACATTAATGATGAACAGTACTGCCATGAATGACAAGGTCATTAAGACTGACTTTGTATACAACTGAAGCGCAATATGGTCATTGATGGTCTTTGAGTGCCAGTGCAATGTTACAGCTAATTTTCTAATATGTTCCCGTTTTGACCTGGCAATAAGAAAATGTCCTGACTTCAGCTACTTGTGAAGAGCCATGTGTGCTTCCAGTTGAATAGTAATGGATGGCACTTTCTTTATGGTCAGTTCCTCTCTGTGTTGATGTTACTGTTTACAGAGCACTGAAGTGTGTGGCACATCACAGGGCAGAAGCTGACTTCCCTTCTCAGAAAATTAGAGATACATCAACTTCTGTGTTAGGAGTCTTTATCTTCTGTTAAACATAGCAAGCAAGACTACTGAAATGTTGGCAGGCATCATGGCTGGCTTGCTTTAGAACTTTGAATCCCTTGTTTTGTCTGTGTTAACCTTTGTGTAGGTTCTAGAACGAAAAAGGGAAAACATGCTGAAAAGGCTAATTTGACACTCTTGAAGCTGAAAATGGGGCTATATTTCATAGAGGTATAGTATTCCAGTCAAATGTATTAAGACTGTAATTAAGCTTGATAGACTATAAAGGCATGTGATCGGCATGCATGCTAAAGTGTTATTTTTAATGCTTGATTTTTTTTAAATTGGTGTTAATGACTTCTGTTTTGTGCCTGATGTGCATTAGGCAGTATTAAATAGTCTGGCCTTCTGAAATAAGAAGATGGTAGTGAAGTAGTCTCCTAGAGTAATTGTGTACCAACTATAATGTCTTTGTAGTTGAGCATAGGTTTGAGGAAGAGAAATGTGTGAACTTAATTTGCTTATGTGTAACTGAAAATACAAGTTAGACCTTCTGAATCACCACTGGTTAGAATGTATTTTGATTTGGAGATAATCCAGTTTGTGTATGCGAGTTGATACTGAAATGGACTTTGCAGTGATATCTGTGGAAAATGTGGAGTCTCAGATTGAAAGAGTAGGTGGATAATTAATGAAGATGAACTTTTCTTGAGAGAAGTGTTTCATAGCTCTCGAACACTTGCTTAAGCTTTTTAGTCCAAGGTTAATGATCTTGTTAGTAAGTTACTTTGAACCAAAACTTTTCACTGTTTACATCTATGGAGTGTCGTGTTTTATAGGTGGAAAAAACCTTTCCAGAGTCTGTCTTTTAGAGCAAGTCACTACTGAACTACAGAGAATCAGGAGCCGGAGCAGACAAGGGATTTTGCTAGAGGTGTACGACTTGCCAGACACTGTGACCTTTCTTTCCCTGTTTTTTGTGCATTTTTCAGTAGACTAAGTTGGAAAGACGCTACTGTATTGTGTCTCATGCTTCAGTAAAAGGCTAATAATAATGCTTTAAATTGATTCTTCTCCCTGCTTCTTTTCCTTCCTCCCTCAATTTTAATTTTGTAAGCAGTAGTTTGACTTTTGTTTTTCTTTTTTTATGAGCTAGAAGTGTTTTGGGCTTTTTAGATAATGTCATGGGACCACCACTGCCACCTTTCTGGTGTGGTTTTTCTATCGTGAAAAACATACAGACAAGTGTCTGGTGTGTTTGTGAGCCACCCTACTAGCTTATTTTATTTTCATTGCAAGGGTATTGAAGTCTGCATGTATGTGAATAGACTTAAAAGGTTTCTGTAGTGGTGTTGACTATACTGCTGCTCTGGGGATAAAGAGTAAAAAATGAACTGAGGAAACTGTTTAACACTGGAAAAGTCAGATGCAAAATCTGATTGAAAAAATTGCTAACCTGAAAGTGGTCTTACTGTTTCTTGATCTTTTTATTAAGGTTGCTTTGAGTCCTTGTTCAGATGAGAGCTGCTTTAGGCTGCTGTGGGCTATACCAGCATGAGGATGCTTTTAGGGATGGTTTGGTTTTCAGTATCCATTTTCACTGTGTGGGTGCCTTGAAATAAAAACATTATCATGCCTTGCCCAAGGAAAATACTGGGGGAGGGGGGGGGAATACCCAAGTAGAAAGCTGCTATTTCAGTCGTAGTCCAGGGTTCAAAATTTTCATCTTCAATAAAAAAAACCCACTTTTATGTCATGTGCAAAGGTGCTTGTATTGTAGCACTGTTGAGCTCAAAGGTTAAGAAAGGTTTAAGGCGACCACTACAGTCTTTGCTCTCTGTTGCCATCTTGGGGTGAAGACTTACAAGGGTTTCCGGGAGGAGGGTGAGGAGAGTGGTGCTACAAATGCATTCAGTAAGTTTTTTAAAGTACAGTGGGTGTTTCTGTTGACAGTTGCTTCTGTATTCGAACTGGACTTCATTTAATTCTGCTTTCTGTGCTAGGTCGCGAATTAAAATAACAGGTATTGCCAAATTAGGCAGTGCACTAAAGGGAAGCCTTTCTAAAGGCAGAGCAAGTATAAGTTCTTGGTGACTTTGGGTTTGGGTTTTTTTTTTTTGTTTTTTTTTTTTTTGAAGAGGTGAAAGTGATACTGAAACTTAATTTTCTCCCCCCGGCAGGTTTTCTTCACCAGTGGAGTGTGAGAAGTAGAGGCTGAAGATGAGTGAGCTGGAACAGTTACGGCAGGAGGCAGAGCAGCTGCGAAATCAAATCAGAGTAAGAATTGCTAATTGCTTATTCTTCATGATAAAGTTCCCCTTTTGAAGGAATAAAATGTGAAGATCACATCTATTACTTGCTTTTGTTGAAGTTGTACACAGCTTGATATATTTTGGGAATATTTGCTTAAAAATTGGAAAAGTAAGCCATTGGTCTGATGAAATGCATTTGTGATATGTCTTGAACAAAGTGTTTTATTTGCTAAGAAGTTTGCTGTGTTTTGGTACTAGGGATGTTTGTGTCTCTGCAAATTTTTTATTTTGTATTTAAGAAAAAAACAACCCAAAAATGGAGCAGCAAACTGCCAGAAACCAGGCATGACGAGTAGGGGTTAGGGGTATTAGAAAAGCTTATTCTGGCTAAAAGTGACTACTGTGCTGCCACGCCCGGTAAACATGCAGGTCAAAGCATACAGAGTGCGAGAGAAAAC
The DNA here is from genome assembly GCA_026283785.1 of Coracopsis vasa. NCBI lineage: Eukaryota > Metazoa > Chordata > Aves > Psittaciformes > Psittacidae > Coracopsis > Coracopsis vasa. The sequence goes on along the minus strand of JANHGB010039863.1, from coordinate 49,593 downwards.
CTTTGAGGGATGGATGTCATTTTTACAAGCCTTATTTCTTTGCTTCCTGTTGAATTTTTTTTTTTTGTTTTTGAAAATGTAGATCCCCCTATATGTGCTCATTTTTTGTTGAAATTACTCATTGAAGATAAACCGAGTATGAGCTCTCAGTTTACCTGAAATCTGTTGCAGCACGCCTGTGTATTTCTTTGATGCAGTTTTCTGTAGGGAGAAAAGTGCAAAATATAATAAGGATCTTCAAGGCCTGTGTGTGCTTCATCAAGATTTCCCTTTCCTAAACGTGAAGCATTCATAAATCTGGTTTGTATAGGAATGCCATATTTGCGAACATTTGTATCAGCTCAGGCTACAGGTTTCCTGGAATATGTTGCATGCATGCTGACTTTTTCAGCATGGCATCTGCTGGCAGCAGTTGTTTTTGTGGTGGTTTGCTGCTTAGTGCAGTGGATGTCAAGCTGCTTGTTAGCATCAGCCACATGGTAAACAACACTTTGTGTGGTAGTAGTTGTACTACTGGAGGCAAATGTTTTCTGGTCTGCTCACTCAGTATCATCCAAGGAGTGCTCTGTGTCCTGTTTTCACTTAATACACTGATGAAAGATAAGCAGGGATCAGTCAGTGTTGTGGCACTGGGTACCCCATTTAGCAGCTCTGTAGAGGAATGCAAATAAATTTTAGTTTAAAATATTTTTTAAAAAATTTAAGCTTTATTATGTCATTGCACAAATAAAAGATATACATAACTTTTCAATTATTCCTCTGCCTGATATGTAAAGACTTTCTCATTATACTCTGTTGGGGTGAGCCATTTAGCCTTAATTCAGTCTTAGTAATCAATCAGCCTGATTCTATGCAAAATTATGTTGTGTGAAGAAAGAGATACCAGGCAAGTAAGAGAGCTAGACTGTGTTGCAGGAATGTTTGGGTTTAAGTTTTAGGTCATAAAAATCTGATTGTCTCTTTGTACAAGTATTTAGTTTTGTGGCTTTGGGTTGATTCAACATCTCCCTTGTAACTCTGTCACTGAAAGTTGTAACTGGATCTAGACAGATGTAGCTGACTAATCATGGTTATTGCTATTGGAGTCCTTTGCCTCAGCATTGATAATCAGCCTGTGCCTCTTTGGATCTGAGTGCAGGCTCCCGATGACTTAATACTCAAGAAACTTTCTGACCAAATAATTCAGTTTCGTATTTGTATAGGTGATTATCTTGCTTATTGTGCTTATCTTCACACAGTTTTCTTTCTAAATTGGTGTGTTGTGTGGGATGGGTACCAGGATAGATACAGAATCTTAAAAAATAATAAAATTTCAATTATCTGGAATAGCGAGTAGGCTGGGAATTTTCAGAAATTATTGGTGATGCACTCCTGATAAGAGATGAGGTCAGCAACAGCACTTGATGTTTTACAGATAGCAGTTTGCTGTTGTAGCTGTTCACAACTCTTGGGTTTTGCCTGATATTTTCACTAACAATATAATCACAAAAAATCAGCTTTGTGCTTAAGAGTGAGGTCCAGATAAGACTGTACCTGCAGCTTCCTGAAGCAGAATAAACTCTGATGCATAGCTTTCAGTTTCCCATTAGTCTGCTATGTTTTAGGTATGTTTAATGATTATTTTTTTTCTTTACAATACCTAGGTGATGCAGTACCTTTGCCTCCCCATGCCATTATTACAGCTCTAGCTCTGTACACAGATACACTATGCTGGAGGGATAAAGTAAGGCTGCATGAAGTTTTAGTGCAGGAAGTTTGAAATGTCAGTGAATAATGAACCATTATATAGCAGATGGCTTTATGATCCCCAGTTCTGTCTGTAATAAAAAAAAAAAAATAAAGCATAATAAAATTCTCATGTGATGCATGTCCTCACTTTCAGAATTGAAGGCAGGTTATGGTGTCTGGAGGTGTTGTATACTTGGTACAGTGTCATTTGAAATTGAATGACATTTTGAACAAATAAAGACACTATATTTAAAAAAACACATACAGATTTATTTTTTTGAAAAAATTAAATCCTAAGTGTGTGTGCTGGGAAGTTGTGGGAGCTGCACAATCTGCATGGAGTGCATAGATTTTTCTCACAAATTCTGCCTTGTCTACTGTATGAGCTGAGAAAAAGCTACAACTGTATAGAGGAAGATGTTTATGTTATGACACTAATGTGTCCCTGCCCCTGGCAGGGGGTTGGAACTAGACTATCTTTAAGGTCCCTTCCAACCCAGACTGTTCTGGATATTAATGGTTCTGTTACGATGATTCATATGTAGAAATGACAGTTAAAATTGGGAGAATTAAAATAGCCTGCTGAAACTTTGCTTTCCCTCCAGCTTTGCCAATCGCATGGCAAGTAATTAGACAGCCTCAAGGATAGGTGTTGCTAATAGCTCTTTCTTTAGAAAAATTGCTTTGTTTTGTTCAGTCTGCATTCAGAATTCATTTGATGTTGAATGTGTTCAAGTATTTCAGCTAAACTAAACAAAGTTGTTTAAAACACAGTGTGTTTCTTCCTGTGGATGAAATAAGTCCTGAGTGCTAGGGGATTTGCTGCTTTGGTATTTTTAAACCCCTCCTGATTCCAGACGTCAACATTTTATAAATATTTTTACAGTTCAGACATTTTAAAAAGAAGTTGAGATGGTTTAATCCACTCTAAGGCTTGTGCTCTGGGAGGAAAGCTGTAAAGGGTGGTCAAAAAACCATGCACTAAAAGTTGTTGAAGTTACAGTGTCAAGTAACTCTCAAGCAGGAGCTTGAAAAGCTTTAAGATCCCAGTCTGAAAGTGTTGGTGCAGTTCCAAAATGTGTTGAGTAAATGTTTCCGTTCTTCCTCTCAAAGAGGGCATTGCCATTAGCGCACAGATTGAATGCTTTCCTGGGACGGGGGAGGACACACAGATTAGTGGCGAAGGAGGCCATCCATCTGTCATTTGTGAGGGGCCTGCTTCACTGCTTACAGCAGTTGGAAGGTATTTGGGGAAATTACAGGGAGTTAGAGAGGATCTTGTTAGAGAGGGCTAATCCTTCAATACTGCTGTTGATAGTTTTATCTTTAACTTGTACTATAAAGTTCCTGTCTTTAATATTAAGTCAGTTATTTTAAACCATGCTTCTCAGAAGTGGTTGCTGACTGTGTGCCTATTTATTTGTTTTTCTGGAGCCTGAGTTGCCAGGGTGTGCTGTAGTCACAATTGCAACTGAAACCAGGCTTTGCAAAATCAGGGTGTTGCCTTTGTCAGGTGTCTAATCTGTTCCTCTGATTATACAAACAAAAGTGAAGTCTGTTTTCTAGGTAAGATTGAATAATGTGCAGAAGTATGTCATATACCCATAGAGTTTGAAATAATGAAAGAAAGACAGGAGGATCTGCATGGAGACGTGAGCACCATCCATTCCATGAAGTGAATGAGGGTGTTAGTTGATTGTTTTTATCTTGGTTTTGTATGAAGTGCATCAGCAGCTTAAGCTTCAGTTAAGCCTGCTGTCTGTCCTGCTCTCCAGGTCCTGCCTGTTAATTTTCAACTTGCCTCTCATAACTAGCATCATCACAACTGTGCTCATAAAGGGGGTTAATGCAAGAGTCTCCTGTAGCACAAAGCTTGCTAATTATGTATAATACATAGTTGCTTTTTCAGGTGGATTGGTTTTCCCTTGGTGCTCAGCACACCCTGAGCAAGCACATCCACAGCAGGGAAGGAATACAGGGAAGAGGATAGGCTAAGGGACTTCAGGATGGGTCCAGATGCCTTTGTATCACCTATTCTATAGAAAGGGACTCCAAAGAAGGGCATGGCCCTCCTTTAAGTCCCTTTTCTTCTGCTACCACCAGCTTAGATTCCTTGGACAGTAAAACATCAGGGTGACAGAAGGCGTATCGGCATGTAAGTTGTTGTTGGCTTGAGGCATTTTGAGTGTAGTGAAGTCTAGCTTAAGAGTTATTTTTCCTTTAGACGCTTTCTGTTGTTGCTCAATGTTGCCTTTCAGATTGAAATTGTCCCATTTTTTGTTTCAGGATGCAAGAAAAGCATGTAGCGACACAACTCTTGCTCAGGTATGTTATGTTCTTGATTCTGTGCATAGGCTGTTACTTGATGTATAAATAAAAATCCATACAGTTTATGTCTGTAACATGGTTCTGCTTAGTAACTGACAGAATAAAGTGAAATAAGCCTTTGGAAATGTCCTGTCTATTTTTACAATTACTTAAAACCAATACAAAACAACCTCGCCAAAAAACACCAAACCCAAGTAAAACAGCAAAAAGCCTCAACCGGTCAAAAACCACCACCATCATAATGAGTCCCGCTTCCAGTTTACAAATAGAGTATGTTTATTGAGTTTAGTATATTTAGAAAGACTTAAATAAATGTCTTCTAGCTCTGTTTTGGAAACAGAAGTATTTTGCATTTAAAGTTCTGCCATGCTTTGAAAAGTAGCAATGCAGCAAACACTGGAGGATTTTCTTCCATTGGTTTTAAGTGAAAACTTTTAGATTCAGTAACATGAAATAGCTTCAGTATTATAGGGCAGTATTTTTTGAAAACCTTCTGAAGTTTTAGGTACACCCATAGTGAAGTTGTTAGTCTGTATTCTACAAAGTTTTTCCTCAGTGTTGCATGGACCTAACTAATCCTGGGCTGTATGCTAGTGTCCTTTATGTTTAGTTTTACATTGCATGCCAAGATAGATTATTTTCTATCAGAGTTCAAATGTATTTTGTTATCTTGTGTATTAAAAATAGTTCTAAGTATCTCAAGGGTTTGTTTTATTTATTTTTAGATCACAACAAGTCTGGACTCAGTGGGTCGAATTCAAATGCGAACAAGGCGTACGCTTAGAGGTCACTTAGCCAAAATCTATGCTATGCACTGGGGGTCGGACTCAAGGTTTGTACAAGTGACCCTTAAACCTGCAGCTTAAGGGCTCAAAATCAGAATGTCGACTTCAGAGTTAATACCAGGTTTTGGGAGCCATGTGCTATGGTGTTGGTGCCCTTGCAGGAGGGTCACAGTCCACAGCTGTAGTGGGGTTTTTGTCTTTAGTTATAGTTCACCTTTTTATAGCCAATGAGGATTGTGTAGTGGTAACAGAGAAGCCTTGATTGAAAAGAGAGGTACTTTATGTGTTCTTACCACAGACATTTTGCTCTTTCCTTTTTTAGTGTTAGCTATGTTCTTTGAGTCTTAAGCAGAGGAGGGTATGTGATGGGGCATGTTTTGGGAATGATGAGTATTGCATTTTCCATGTTGTTGACGAATCCTGTAATCTCTGTGATAATGGAGATTTAAAAACTTTACAAATTTTATTTCATTGAAAAAAAGATCCTTTTGTACACAGTGAGAAAAGTTACTCAGCTTCTAGGAAGGAGTTTTATTGTGCTGCCTTTAGAGCAGCTGATGGTCAGTTGTTAACAGTGCCTCGTGGTCGATACTCTGTTTTGCAGTTCAGAAAGAAATGCATCCAGAAAGAAATACATCTAGAAGTTGCGCTCAAAACAATATTTATTTCCCCCTGAATTTCTTGTTCATTTTTGTGTAGCTGTGTAGATAAAATATTAGTATCTGAAAATAAAAGCAGCTGCGAGAGAGTCCATAAAATGCGTTTTCAATAAGTTTGGTTTTGTCCATTGTTAATCGTGAGTCCCTGTGGACATGTGACTCTTAGGTCAGGTAATGTGTAAACCTCTGCACATTTTTTTTCCAACACCATCTCCCAACTCTCCAGCCCCCAAAGAGGAGGATAATAAAGAAATTATGGCATTTCTTGGTTATCGTGCATGTTGTATGTCTGGTTTGAGCCTTTTGGGGAGTTTGTTTTATATTAACATAATTTATCTTATTTTATTTTTAGGCTACTAGTCAGTGCTTCTCAAGATGGAAAATTAATTATTTGGGATAGTTATACAACAAATAAGGTAGTTATTTATCATTTATATCAATAATTCATGGACACTGTGTGTGATTGAGGGGGCTTGTGTCTATTTTCTTCTACGGTTACAAGGCAAAAATGAAAAGAGGCAGTCTTTTTCCAATTCAGACATAACCTTTTTCCTTTCATGAATAGCTGGTTACTAGTGATATGTTGTAGGTTGTGTTTCAGAAGCAATAGTTGTAGGTAACACATCACATTTTCTTTCTAACTTGCTAGTGCGGTAGCTTGTAGCAGTTGCTCTCTGCCTGTGTGGTGGTGCTTCTGAAAGTCATTTGGTTTTAAATTGTAGAAATACACAACCTCAGAATTTACAAGAGAGCTTTGGAGGGCAGAGAAAGGGGTGGGGAAAGACGAAAGCAAAACCTGTTAAATGAGACTTAAACTTAGGTGGAGTGTGGAGTGGTGACTTGTTTTTGTAAGCTGTCTGCTCTCCAAGGGTACAACCATGCTGTTTTATAACCTATAGCTCTGTAGAAGAATTGGACAAAGGAATTTAAGTAGAATAAACAAATGTTGAAAATGTTTATGTTTAGAATAGCGTTGCTATTAAATAATGTTGTACTGAAGTTCTGTACATCTACTTCGGAGCCTACTGGCATTTTTCATCCTAGTGTGTATGTTTGTTTAAATATGAAATGAGTTGTAAAGTGTTGTAAAATCAAAATACTGAAACTTACGATACGCACTTTGTCTAGTCTGCTCTAATTCAGGAACTGGTACGAATGACCTCAGTGAAAAATGAAAGCTGACATGTAATGTGACATTCATGAGCTCTGTCTTTCTGCAGATGCACGCCATTCCTTTGAGATCTTCCTGGGTCATGACTTGTGCGTACGCACCGTCTGGAAACTACGTCGCCTGTGGTGGATTGGACAACATCTGTTCCATATACAACTTAAAAACCAGAGAGGGCAATGTGAGAGTGAGCCGAGAGCTGCCAGGGCATACAGGTCATCCATATTCTTGCTTCAGCTTTGGTTTTTTTATTGTACTGAACGAATCAGTCTCACTTTGAAGTGCATTGTGAACTGTGAATTAGTTTTATTGGTTAAAGACTAGCTGTGGGAGAACTTTATAATGACTGCTCTTGGATTTTAAACTTCAGTTATTACTCCTGCCTCTGAAACTAACATAAAGGTTTTGTTTTCAGGTTACTTGTCCTGTTGTCGCTTTTTGGATGACAACCAAATTGTCACTAGCTCAGGAGACACCACTTGGTGAGTTTTTGAGATGTTGCCCCCTTTCTCCTCTATTTCCCCCACTTGTTTATTTTCTTCACCCCCTCACCCCTCCTCTCCAATGCCTTAGTTTGTATTTGAATCTTAAAACTCTCAGATAAACCACATATATTGTATTAATGTTGTCACTTTACCTGCAGCGCTTTGTGGGATATTGAAACTGGTCAACAGACCACCACATTCACTGGGCATACTGGCGATGTGATGAGTCTCTCCCTAAGTCCAGATATGAGGACTTTTGTTTCGGGTGCCTGTGATGCCTCCTCGAAGCTTTGGGATATTCGAGATGGAATGTGCAGGCAGTCATTCACAGGGCATGTGTCAGATATTAATGCAGTTTGTGTAAGTAATCATTTATATTTCCACATGGGAAGAAAGGGGGAGGATAAAAGGTGTAGTTGCGTGAATTCAGCTTATTTTCTACTGGGTTACCTTGATTTAAAATCAAGTACTTTGTTAGGGTGGTGACTAAAATTGTATGTAATGAAGAAGGCTGTCTAATAACTTACAATCTAGTTTATAAATGAATTACTGTTATCTGTGATGCATTGAAGTGTTCTTGGAATAGTTTTGTCTATGTTTTTGTTCAGTAACCGAGAACTTTTATTAAGAAGCAAAGAATGGACGAGTGAAACTTCTTTGCAGTGTGGTGATATGTTAAAAACTGAAAATTGTAGATAAATGCAATACACTGACAGGGAGCAAAATAGCCAGGCATCTTCATCATAAAGTTCTGTGTTGAACAAAAGTACTTGATGTATTTTGTTGAAAAGAGCTTTTGGCAAAATACTCTGGAAGACAAAGTTTAAATCAGTACATATGTTGAATATTCATCCCTGGAATCATTTCGTAATATTTATAAACTGGATTATATTTCCTCTCTGTCATAGTAACACTATGTTCTGATCTGCAAGATACACACTCCGATAAATAGGGAATGAAATCTAAGGCTAAGCTGCATCTGGTTTTGATAAACATGAGACATTATAAAGGCTGAGAAAATACCAAAAGCATGACCAGTAGAAAAATGCAGTTCCTATACTTAGACCTGAATCCTGAGCTGTGTTGAGCTCTCTTCATTCCCATTTCAATCAATATGGCTGTTGTAAGAATGACTCTGATCTGAAGTAGGTTTTTTGGAAATTGAATTGCTTGCAATCCAGTCTCCTGGCTGAGCAAATCAGGATGACCAGCTCGAGATGGAACATTGTGCCCATTTCACCCAGGTCTTCCTGGCCCACAGCCAGGATCCACATAACTGCCTTTTGCTTAATTTTGTAGGAGTTAGCTGCATCTCCTTTGATTCCCGTTAATACCAGTTGCAGGAACTGTCTGGGTAAAACTTCAGTCATTCAGATGTCACCAATACTATTCCAGAAGTGTTCTGTTGCGTAGTTGGGTATATGCATTTTTTTAACATGCAGATTGGTTTGGGGTTTGTGTTTTAAATAAATGATTGTGCCTTTACTTTGTCACCCTGGCAAAATAATCCTGTGATGTTCTTGAAATAATGCATGGGCAATGTATCTTTCTGGTGTCAAACTCATGTCTCTTAATTAAAACTTCCAGTTTTTCCCTAATGGACATGCATTTGCCACTGGATCTGATGATGCCACTTGCCGACTCTTTGACCTACGTGCCGATCAGGAATTAATGCTGTACTCCCACGACAACATCATCTGTGGGATCACTTCTGTAGCCTTCTCTAAAAGCGGCCGCCTCTTGCTAGCAGGTTATGATGACTTCAACTGCAACGTGTGGGATACTCTGAAAGGGGAGAGAGCAGGTGAGAACACATAACTGCAATGAGCTGAACTTTTCCGTTTCCTTAGCAGAAGATGGATATTCAGAATCTATGCAAAACACTGAACCAGCTCCTTGCCAGTGCTGTTGCTGACGATATGAAACCTGCTTGCTTTGTTTAAACGCTCTCTTCTTTTGGAATGGCATCCTTTTATTTTATTGCATTTGGTTATATCTTCCAGTTGTTACACTGCATTATAGTTTCATCTGTATGGTGTGTGAACTAAATGCTTCAGTTACTGAAATCATCTTGTTCTTGGGCATTGGCCATTATATATCTGTGCTGGAAGATACCAGCTCTTGAGGCTAAGGAACAGCCTCCAAAATCACATCTACAGGAAATTTATTTGACTCAAGTGTGTGAAATGTAGTAATACAAAATTAACACACTTGCAGGACATAACTTGGATTATAGTAAATTACACTGGTCCTTTTGCTCTGGGGACCATAATTTCCTGCTGTTGGGAGAAGAAGGGAAGTGGACATTTTTAATCTTTGAGTTAGTCACTTCTGTCAGGATAGGCAGCATAGCTGCAAGATTCTCACTTGGTACAGTAAATCAAATGATGAGGCCTGGTTCAGCTCTAAACCTTGATTTTGCTGCTCACTGAAAATCTGTCCTTTTCCTTAAGGGACACGGACAGGCTGAATTTTAATAGACGTGGATGTGGTACCTCAGGAGAGCAAGACAAGTGCAAATAGAAGGAAACCAAAAAGAAAACAGGAGGAGGCAGGGTACAGTGCTGACTTTCCTGTAGTCTCACACAAATACATGAGGAATTTTTGATCCTTAAGGTTTGCAAACATGAGAATCTCAAGGTAGCTCCTGAATCCAGGGCACTGTCAGGAAATAGTCACATTTGTTTTCAGAAGCACTTCATGGCCGAAATTGTGGACAGCATTGTTGAAAGCAAGGGAAAAACAGTAGAGAGACTGAATAGCGATGAGGAGGTCTTTTTGGGGGCAGAAAGGAGAAATGAGAGCAAGAAAAATGGAGTGAATATTGTGCTTATATGTTTGTTAAAAACCTTGTTGGGTTTCTTTACGGCTGTTGTGCAGAGTTCTTCAGGGGAAAGAGAAAAAGGATGATTAGAACTTGCAGTGTGTTGTTTTTACCAAATCTGAAGACTTCTCTGGGCGAGCAGAGGAACAGCTGAAATCCTTGGCATTCTGTGGATGCTAACTTCTGTTGCTTCTTCTTTTGCAGGTGTCCTTGCTGGCCATGACAACCGTGTGAGCTGTTTAGGTGTTACTGATGACGGCATGGCTGTAGCTACAGGGTCTTGGGACAGTTTTCTCAGAATCTGGAATTAACTGGGAGCCAAACATGTACATTCTCCATTTGAGATCTGGAGAGATCAATGCTGCAGCCTATAGCTGTGAAATAACATTTCTACCTTGTATTTGCAGGTGAAGTTTTTCTATTCACTGATTATTACACAAAAAGGCTTTCTGTAAACTAGAAAACAAATCAAGTGAAGAAATAGGGAGGGGGGAAGAAATCACTGACTTTTTAAAAGGGGCCAGCACACATAATCATGGTGACCGACAAACTAAGAGCCAGTCTTTTCGTTTTTGGTGGTTTGGTTAGATTGTCCTTGAAGGGTTTTTGCTTGTGCTCAGTCTGCTAATCCTGTACTTTTTTTTTCTGTACATAACAGAATATACACGTTATAGCAGCCAATCATGTAACATGTGTCTGTATGTAAAGAAATATGTTTGCATTTTTTAAGGAACTACATTTATAGCTTTGCTTTTAACCCGATATGTCACCTCCGAGTTTTATAGTGGATGAACTAGATTGCTGTTTTAAATGTTTTTGTGAATTTACTGTAGATAAAGTGAAGCCAATGGTATGTATGTGTTTTTATAATGGAAGGCATTTGAACTTTTGTTTTTTTAAAGGCCCTGGAGAACTCCCAGTTAATACCTACCGCCTTACACACTCACTTCTTGACCCGCTTGCCTATTTTTAATCCTGGGGGTTCCTTCTTCAAGCTAGTGGTTCCTGGTTCATCCATTGGCAATCATGGCCTCCAAACACCAAGGAGTTAATGCAACAACAGCAAAAATAATTATAAAATAATAACATTTTATAGATCAGAAGTATTAGAGCTTCCTTACTGCAGCTTTTCACGTCAGTTACTCCATGCAGTCCTCGGGTATGGAAGCCCAGTGCCCTCCATTGCTGTCGTTAAGTGGCCGAGTGCTTTTCCTTCCAACAGTTCAGCTCTAACTAAATGAGGTTGTTTCAACCCATCCCAGACTCTGGCTGACCTGCACTCCCAGACTGACTGGGCATGCTGCTCACTGCAGGGAGCTGTGTATTTGCAAAGTGTGCTCAATTACCACAATCAGCTGAGAAATTCAGGAGGACTTTGCTTAAATTCTTAACATAGATTTAAATGTGCAATTAATCGCCTGTAATCCCCCTCGAAGTTAGGGGCTTGCCAAAGCATACCGCAACCAAAAGCGCTTGTCAGTTATGTGCAGTGTGAAGTCTAAAAGGAATTGTGTAACTTGCAACAAACCAAATAACATTACTTACCTGTGTAACCCTTTAAAACTTCACCCTATCAACTTTGTGACTTGCTTCTTCTCCTGTGGTCACAGAGCTCTGTGCCCTGGAGGCTTATTAGATGCTAATTGTTCTGCAGCTCTGACACTGTAAATAGCCATTTCCTCTCCCGTTCCTGATTTTATTCTGATTTTGATGTCAGCTGCTTATAATGATAGGTTCTGATCAAGTACAGGTGAGTGTAGATGTAGGAAAATCAAGGGACTGATGCCTGTTTGAAGTGACACGAGATCAGTTAACTTCTTGGTGCCTGGCAGCACTCCTGCACTTGCAGTGGATGTTCTCTTGGAACCTGGACGTCTGTGGCATTTTTGGAAAAGGGAATTAAGTCCTATTGGCTTCTCGTAAGTGGCTTTTTTTAAGATAATGCAAATTTTAGATCATCAGGTTGGAAGGTAATGTTGATCTGCCCTCATCTGAAGCTTGGGGAGCCTGGGTATCTTGGGGTCAGGTAGGAAATAAAAGGGCCTGGTATCTTGTAATACACCACAGCAGATTTGTGGCTGAGATGACTCCTTGTCAAGTTTCTGCCATTTTTAAATCCTAAATTTTGGTACTTCCAGCCTGTGCCTGTAAACCTGCAGTGTCTGTAACAGTGAAGGTGCCAAGAAACGTACCAGTCAATCACAGTAAGTTCACCTTTAGAAAAAGGCGCGCCTTGTGCTGGAGAAATTAACATTTCCTGACAGCAGACTGCAGTGTAGGACCAAAATCACACTGTATTGTATGTCACAGGGATGCCTCAGCATTTTGCTTTGTGATGTCTGCATTAACAGAACTATTATGGAATCCCTGTTACTCTCAAGCGAGCAGCTCTTCGGGATCTTGCAGACATGGTTTATTTTTCCAGTGGTGCGCTTGTTTTTAACTCACAGCTGCCTTGAGCGAATCATTCTGGAAATTTGTTACTAAGGCATTTTAAGAAAATCTTCTTTTTGTACAAAATGGTTTTCCATGGAAGTGTTTTGAACCAGTTTCCTAATGAACACCTTGGAGAAGACAGGTGCCATTTTTACATTATTCTGGTATTAAGAACTAGTTTCTACTTGCAAAACTCCAATAAAATTTTACAGATGTATATAACTTTTCTCAGCAGTTCAGGTAGACTGAAACGTGGTCATGGCTCTCGAGCAGGGATTGCCACAAATAATTTCACTGTCATCATTTGATGGGCAACTGTCTGTTGGATTCAGCTGCTTTTAAAATAAGGAATGCCAACTACGTGCTAATGAGGTTTCCAAAAGCAGCATACAGGTATCTGCCAGCTTCTGCCATCCAGTTAACCAGTGTCTGTAGTAACGCAGGTCCCAAGGTGGCTCCTTCTGTGCTGGTGAACAAGGAAACCTGGAAGAAGCCCATGCACAATGGGGGAAAAAGGGTATTGATGCTTCTGGGGAGCTTGTAGGAAGCTGGTGGTAGATCCCACCAAGGTGACGTGTGCTGTTGAGTTACTGGCCTGGATAGAGCTTAGATTTTGGTTGTTTTTTGTTTAAAGCTTACAGATTCAGTGTAAGACATTGCTATTATATGAGGCCAAATAACAGACTTGCACAGGCTGGGGTATTTCCTTCTTTCTGCAGTGATCAGTGGCCTTTCAAGATTGATGCCTTTACTAAAATGGATGGGGTTTTAATGGTAGAAGCTCAAACTCCTCCTAACATGAGGAAGGCAATAAAATGACCCTTCTTCAGTTTTACTTCAAAGGGTTTACTCCCAGTTTTGAGTCTCAAAGAAAAGGGAGTGTGCCTATAGTTTAATGTAGGTTCAGGTATGTGTCTTGTGTGATTTCTGCCTGTGCACCACAACCTTCTTACACTGGAGGTTTTGCAGCACTACTGGGTCCATTGGAACCCATCTTTAATGGTTTGTTGCCAAACCACATCATTACCTGAATGTCACACAACTTGTGTAATTACAGGAATGGAGGAACTAAGACCACTGTGCCAGAACGGTGGCAATATAACTCCTACCCAGCCTCTTGTCTATGGCTTGGAAAGTGGAGCTCTGTGCTTTGAGTAACAAGGCGTATTTTATTCAGGTACAGTATTTTTGTCAGCATTTTCTAGTGTTGATGTAACTTTGCAATAGCAAATACTCATCAGGCAAGCGCCCAACCCAGGCTTGTTCCCGTGTAGACTTGGACATGGGTTCGTTGGTAGAGATACTGGTTGAGACTCTGGAAACCACAAGAAGCTTCTCTGTGGCATTGTGCTGATGTGTACTCGCTTCCTCCAGCACCATGGGCCTGTTTCCATCTGTCTCCAGACCTTTTTTCTTCCAAACATCGCTATCCTCTGCCTTGCTAAATTGCAGGTACATCGCAGTATCTGGCAGAACTGATAGTTCAATATATTGACAACAATACAATCCATTTCAAATGGAACTCGGATTAAATGGGCTTTTCCCCTTGCCGCAGGAGAGGGCCTGACCTTGACTTGGCAAAGCTGAACTGCTGTAACAACAGCTGGTCCTAGTGTGCTTACTGTAATGCATGGGTTGGAAGTAGTTACTCTTTAATTCAGTTCGTGTAACCGCTTGTCCCACAATGAAGTTCACATTACTTTAAGGTGGAATGAAACCATTGTGAAAACATTCCAAGAGTGCTTAGTCTTTCCTCTTTGAGGACACTGTCACCTCCACTAGGTTTAGTGCTGTGCTTTAAGATGTTGGTGAGAGTATTGGCTAATTAAACTAGTTGGTATAAATGGTCGTGTAGCAGAATGACTGATTTTTGAGATAGCATTTCCTGTACAAGTACTTAAGCATGGGTTGATGGTGCACTTTGTATACCGTAATCTGGCATGCATGCTGGTAAAACTACTTCCTACACTTCGGAGGCACCTCAAGCCTTTTTATCCAATTGCTGGTTGTGTAAAATACATGCAGAATGTTAATGCAGTGTTGTTATGGTAAATGTGTGAACAGTGTTACTAATTGATATAATAACTGATAACAGATTACATGTGCCTGACATTCTTATACCACACAGTATGTTTAGGTTTTAACTAATATGGACTTCGGTGGAATAGTCTTAGGTATTTCAAGCCTTTGTTTTACTTACACAATGGTGCTCTCTTTGTGTTTTTTCTCCTTTTTTATTTTAAAAAACAAAAAGCATCTGAACCCTTGTCATACATATTACATCCAAAGGAGTCCAAAAAAAGTGCTTCTAAACATGCTTGGGTTTAATTTGCCTTTAGTTTCCAGCAGTTCTCATCAGCTTGGTTTCTGTTTTGTTTTGTTTTGTTTTTTAACTTGTTGCTGACTACTTTGGAAAACTTCAGTAATGTTACCAATTATGAAGTGATTCTGCACTGCCTTTGGATTGTGTGTGTATTCAGAAACAGTCTTAAAGCTTTTATTTAAGCTATTAAAAAAACCAGGGACTTGTGCCATTTGTTCTTTAACAGTGCTGTTGTAAAAAGACTTCCCTGTGAAAAAAAAATCACTTGCTATGAACTCTGTTTATAGCTTCTTTTTTTTTTTTCCACGATGGATCTTTTTCTTTGTATTTGTACAGTGGCTCAGTGAAAGATGTTGCCATGAGTTGATATTGTAACCAATAAACAAGTGCTTTTAACCAGATTCTGGCACCTGTGGCTCTTTTATTACAGCATCCACATTGTTCCTGTTGACACTGCACATGGAGAGCCACAACTGACTCTTGCGTCCAGTTAGCTGGACACCGTGAGCCGAGCTGGTGCCTGTGCATCTGCAATGGCAACGGCAAGGGCAACATGCTGCGCAAGTAAATGCCCTCAGAACAGATGATGACTGAGATGGTTTCTGTCTTCCCCAATGCAGCAGGTCTTTGTGTGTGTTCTGCCTGAGGAAGGTGGGAGGCATGTTTATGCTCCAGTGAGGTGACCTGGAAGTTACCCACTGATCCCAGACTGGAAATAAACCCAGGTTTTAGAGCACTCATTCATCCCTGGTGTTTGAATCCCTGCTAACTGCACCCCACTCCCATCAGGGGAGTCACAGCCCTCTGTTCTTAGGTCCGTATCAGTACTGCTTTTCTCCAGAACACTGAAGTGGGCAGTAAGCTGTGTGGAGTGCCCAGCTGGCTGCAGGAAGCAGCTTTTTTAACTCAACCTCAGCAGTTTTGTCCTGTACTGGGTATGTACAGAGCTGCCAGAGCGCTACAGTGTGGGTTTTCGCCTTGGATACAGCTGTCAAATAACTGACTAGAGCAAAGGGGTAGTACTGTTTTTAATAAATAACTCCATAGAACACATGCATGTCAAGTTTCATCTTCATACAACATCCATTAAATGCTCCAGGAAAAGAGCATTAACACACATCTGTAACCTTACACACAACAAGGCTGGGCTGTCATTCCGTGCTGTAGTTCAGTTTCCCTTGAAAGCCTGGAGGCTCCTCACATGTGCTGCTACTGACAGTTCCAGGAGAGCCGCGCTTATGCTAGCACATTCAGACACAAACAGCAAGATACAGCGTGGTGAAAGAGGCGTGCTTTGCCTGCCAACAACAACCTGTCCCTAGCATTAGATTTTAAATCTGTTTCCTTAAGATAGCCCTTATTTATTGGAAAACAGCAAATCCCTACATCTCGAGTTTAAAGTTGAATTTCATTTAGTCACATTAACAGTTGCATAAAAATATACAAATATTCTGAAAAGGCTTTCTCTCTTAAAATAAGTTATTTTAAAAAGTCTAGTTAGAAAAAATTAATTAGGTGCCGTAAATGAGTGCAGATGCAACAGCAAAAATGTGCTTTTTTTTAAAGAGGCTTTGCATTGCTGGGCATAAGCAAAGGTGGATACTGCAGCTCGCCTGCCTTGTGTCTCACCCAGGAGAGAGCTGGGTTACAGCCCAACCAAGGAACTGTGCAGGATGGTGCATGAGTACAAACTGTCAAACCCAGCCACCTCCTGTGCTGTGAATCCAGCAGCAGGAGCTCAAGGTCGAAGCCTACACCTCCAGCTTCCCCACCCAACATGAAACACCTGCTTAGCAAGATCTCTTTGCCCGGACACGAGCTAGGTGGCATCAACAGGCACCTGCATCTCCCCCCAAGGGATGCACTCATGGGTAAATGACCATTTCACTGCTTCACCAGCTGCAAGACAGACTTGTTGAAATAGGCTTATTTTTACTTAAAGCAATACCATCTTGTCTAAATGTGTTATCCAGAAGGGAAACTAGAGCCTACTGCATTTCATTAGTGAAGGCTCTGTGCTTTACTATCAGTTTTCACTTCCATTTACAGACGAGAACTGTTGCTCAACACAATTTCACTTCCTTTCAAAATAAGTCGAGAGTCCTTCTCCATGCTAGAGTTTGTATCTCCCATCCTTTAACAAATACACTCATGAAAAAGCAGCATCCTCCATCCCCATGTAATTCCTAAGCAACCCAAACTAGGAGACAGTGGTAACTGTGATAAGCTCTCTCTCCCTGCATAAACTCCTGGATGCCAGGAAGCGAGACTTGCCACTGCTAAGTACTAATGAAAACCAATAAGGATTTGTGTTTTTATTGTCAAGTGCCCCAAGAAATTTAGTGTTTAAGGATAATTTTTAACCCCACATCCGCAACACATGACATTCAAGAGAACCACTGCTCTTCAGTTTGATTTACCGTCAACATTTTAGAATAATTAACAAATGTAATCAAAGGAACATCTAAAATAGAAATCATTTCATGTGACTCCACAGAGGAGAAGCGTCATTTGTAGAAATTCTACCTTGTCCTACAAAGGATCACTGGGAAAGCTGGCAACAATGTTTTATTTGCTCTTTCGAAGAAAGTGTTTGGTGAAGCCATCTAGTTCATTCTCAAGGTGAATGGCTTTATTCCTGCAGAACAAACAAAAGCGGTGGCTTTACTTCAATGCAGTAACCAGCATCAGTGCTTAATTTCTATTCCTCTGCTCCTGAAACCCATGGCACTGAGAAAACCTGAACGTGCTCCCTGGTCAGAGCCTGGGACCTCATGAGCACGGGGCCTGGCCTGGCAGCAGAGGGCTGCCAGCAGCCTGCTCCACATCTCCTCCTCCCCAAAGGCTGGGCCAGGTCCACGTGGGACTTCCCCAGTTCTGGCCTTTCTTTTCCACCTTCACCTTGGGAGAGGTTCCACAATTGGAAGGAGGCAGAAGGCTCCTACGCAGGCCATTCATGCGACACACCATGCCACAGGGGTGCGCCACAGGGCTGGGCTTCATCCGATGGTGGTCTGGAACACCTGAGGCCAAGAGACAGCCCCTGGCCAGGGCAGGCTTACAGCAGGGATAAAGAACATAGGAACTGGGTCTAAAGCTGCCTCTAAGAACCTAAACTGCCAATTGCTGGAAGTTTTTCTTCTGTCTAAATACCTCCTACTGGTACTTGAAAACAGGATTGTACTGAATGACATACAATGCAGCTCTCTTGTGTTCTCCTATGGGGAAGGTTCTTTGGGCAGAACTAACTTACCTACAGAATCATAGAACGGTTCGGGTTAGAAGAGACCTTAAAGACCATCGAGTTCCAACCCCCTGCCATGGGCAGGGGCACCTCCCACTAGACCAGGTTGCTCAAGAAGGTTAATATGAAAAACTCATCTCTTCCATACAATAGAGACAAATGTAAAAACAATCTAAGGAAGAATATTCTGGGAGCTTTGCTCATTCACCTAGGTACATACATACACCTACATTTATTTAACCTAACCAGAGCTGTTCAGTTACAACTAAAGGAAACAGGCATTGCTGTGTACCCTGCTGCACCTGCACCTACCTCATTTCAACCTGAACTAACAGCAAACACTAATCCCACTTATGTCGGCAGGGCTGGGAATCTGCTCATGACCAGTCACAGACTTACCTCAGCTGCTTGGAGCTGCTCTGTATGTTCTCCAGCTGATCTATTTCTTTGGAAAGCCTAGCAATTTCTTCTTCCAGGTTTTTCTGGGTAATATCCACCTGCTGACAGAGCCGAGCAAAGGTAGTGGCCATTTCCCTAAAGCGAAAGCAAGGTTGTAATCATGATTTACAGAAGTCTGTGGTATGAAATAAAAAGTTTTTTAAATCTGATGGCATTGCAGTGTGCAGTAAGACACAGCGATCTAAGTCTCACGCTGTTAAAGAGACTACAGAATAGCAGAAAGCAGGAAAATTGTGTATTTTTTAAACTCAAAAAGAAACCTTAAACATGCAAAATGCCTATGCCCACATCATGTCTGCCCACTTTCCATTGAGCATTAACAGGTGCAAGGCCTGAGATGGGGATTGTGGCAGCCACACGGGCTGGAGCAGCTGAGTGCCCCTTCTGAAGTGCCCTGTGCCACATCAAGTGCTCTGCACACTGCAAATATGGGCACTTTGCAGGGTGAGGTCCTAGCTGCCTCCTCAGCCATGTGCTCCCAACCTGAGTTCCAAGAGTCCTCCTCATGCAAAGGGAAAACAACCAGTTACCACCCTGAGCCAGCAAGCAGGCTCTCCCATAGGAGAGGAGATAGTCCTCTCCTTTCTACTTCACCTCCCTGGAGCACTGGTTTGAGTCCAGCTCTTCCATGTCCTCACAGAGACACACAGCTGCTGGACACAGGGATGATTCTCCTTCCTCTGCAGAAGCTGAACTCTGTATTAGTAAAGTATTCCCTGGGCTACACAGGAGAGGTGTTCTGCACCCTGGGGGTTAGAGGTCTCATTTAGCAGGCCTAATTTTCTGACATAATTATTTAATCAAAACAAGCAGTTTCAGCAGGAGAGGCTGAGGACACAGTCACCCAGATGTTACTTTGCAGTGACAGGTGAAAAACTATTTGGGAAAGATACACACAAAACCAATGGAACTGTTCAGAAAGGCTGTTGAGTTCCTCTTCCACAGTGCTGAATGGCCAGGACTGGCTGCATAGATCTCACCCATACCAACCCCTGAGGCAGAACAAATGCTCACCACTGAAGTGACTCAATGCTCATCTATAAGCAGACCAGTTCAGCCTGTCCACTAGATCTGAGCCAGCTCCCACATCTTCACAGTAAGGTGCTGGACAGAGAGTCTGCAATTTAAGACTAACTCTTGCACTGCATGTACATACACAAAGACTACCGACCTTTCCAGGTAGTAATTTCAAACTCTTAAAAATCCCTTATGATAAATGCCAAGGGATACTAAAGCTGCCGTCCCACATCACGTACAGCCAGTCTCTACTCCAGGACAGTACAGCACTGACAGGGATGAAACACCAGCATGGTACTTACTGCTGCACCTGATGGCTGCAATTAGCACTTGTGAGACTGACGATCATCTGCAGCTTTTCAGTAGCATAGTTTACAAATTGCTGTTTAAAGGCTCTCTCTTTTGCTTTAGTGGTCCAAGTGAGTCTCTCATAAAGATATAACAACCCATACATACTTAAGGAAAGAGAGATGAGTTTCCAGCCTACTGTTCTCCAAATCTGAAAGAGAGGAATCTTCATTAGCTTAAGTGAGTTGCCACGTGGAATAAAATCTAATTCCCATCATTTTTAAAATCCTCTTCACAGCCCTTTCACCACATTACTTAAAAAAATGTATTATTTCCGTATTATTATCATCGCAGCTGTATTCAGAACAGCTGGTACCCCAGTGGCATGGAGAACATGCAGGTTACAGAAGCCTTGCTGCTTTTCCATGAAGGAGAAAGCAAAGCTTTCCCTAAATCCAAACTGAATGAGGTACCATCCAATCATCCTTTAACTGAGAAGCTGAGCCCAGACATATGGCACAGAGAATATGTCCAACTGTCTTCAGAATAATTAGACCAATTTTCTCACTACAACCTCATTGCAGGTATCAGCATACTACACACACTCATCCAGCCCATTGTTACTAAGTCCATTACATGCTTCATGTTGCAACCAAAACAGGAAAGAACAGCTTAATCTTTGCCATCACTTTTAGTACAGTGAATGTTGCTAATACTACTTGCCACTCCGCCAACAACGATGATGCTCATAGAGGTCCGTGATGTCAGTGAAGCTAAACTCATTACCAAAGGAACCATAAAATCATCCTGCGATACATTCTCTGGAGTCATGGCAGGAATGCTGGCAGTAGACGGGGTGGTAGCTAAAGGACGAGGGATCTAGAAGAGTGGAATATGGCAGCCTGAGTAAAAAGCACTAAGGAACTACACAGCAGATTGGTTTTATTTTCATATATTCAGGGATTGATTTACTGAAACTCTTCAACACAGAAACGTAAACAACGCTCCCGATAAGCAGTGGAGGTTTTGACAGTTCCTTGCTCAGTGGGGACTGGGACAGAATAAGGGTTCTGCATAGGACTGTCCCTGCCATAAGGATGCAGAAGTTACAAATAAAAAAGTTACCCAAAAGGGTTCAATCCAAAGAAAAACAAAACTCAGATAACAGCTGCAGAAAGTTTAGGAAAGGTTTTTTTTTCCATTCTAACCCTGAATATAATCCAATAAAAATAATCCTCACCAAAAATGTTTCACACAAAGGGACTAGGGGAAAGTAGCAGCGAGCATGTAATAATATAGGCAGTAAATAATATAGGCAAATAGAGCAAAACCCAATATATTCTCATCAAGGTAAAACAAAGCACTTAATGTCAACCTAACTTCTGAAGCACTCACTTGTAAGTTTGGATCTGCTAGTCCCAACAGTACTTTCTGGGCTTGTTTAGCACCCACAAAACGGTTTACAAGTGAAGTCCATCCCAAGGAAAAGTGGAACATGATATCCTCTTGAAAATCTGCACACAGACTATGACAGTTTAGATCATAGCTAAGGTCAAACCTCCTGCAAGGAATTAGCAAGTGGAGCTGAGTCTGAGCACCAGAAGGCAACAATGGTTTCAGATTTTCTAGAAATAAAACCAAACAGTAACGGTGAGTTAGTATGGAAAGCTTCACAGCATATTCACAAGTAACATCCTTGCACTGCTGACCGGCTTTGTCAACTACCACAGTGTAAACTGATTGGGCATTTTAGCAGTACTGATCCTAATAGAATAGGCAATTTATTGCTCTGATAAAATAAAACAGTCACACAAAATCAACTCAGAGAAAGCACTTCTGGAAAAAACGGTCAAAGTAACTGAAAGACCTCTAGCAGTAGTCAAAAGGATGGACTAAGAAAAAGTTGGTTTATCCAGCAGTGCCATACAGAAAAGGCAACATTATTGCGTAAGAATCTTGCTCAAGCTTTTATTACCAGAAACAGATCACAAGAGATGGATATGCAATAAAATTACTACTTATTTAAAAAATAATAAAACTAAAGGGAGTGTACAAATACTTCATGAAACTGTTCTGTTTTGCACTCAGAATCTGGAGAGACCCAGAGAGAGGATTATACTGCAGAAACATTACCTAACTAGTGTATTTCATGTATCTGTTGTGGAAGCCAGAGTTTAAATGGGTTTATAAAAGGATTAGACAAGTTCCAAGAGAAAAGGTCCATTACTACTCCCTTAAGCCATTAATCCAGATGCAGTATCTTGGCTCAGAGGTCTCTGAATTGAGGATGGATTCCTGTATTCACCCTGGTTCATCATGCTTCTCCTCAAGCATCTGCTACTGGTTCATTGCAGAGAGGGGATACTAAGCTGGACAGACACTAGTCTTGGTCTAGGATGGATTTTCCTTTATCATTTTATAACGGTAAATCATTATCAGAAAGAAAGTTATTTTAAAAGCAAGTTTCCTTAAATTGTCTTCCTCTAAACAAGGAAAACATTTTTTTTCCTCTTCTCAGCCCAGAGAAGACAAGACTCTATAGAGATCTTTTTGTGGCCTTTCAGTTCTTAAAAGGGCAAAAGATGGAGACAGACTTTTTATCAGGGCTTACTGCAATAGGACGAGGGGTGATGGTTTTAAACTAAGAGAGGGGAGATTCAGGCTGGATGCAAGGAAGAAATTTTTCGCAGTGAGAGTGGTAAAATACTGGCACAGGTTGCCCACAGAAGTGGTGGGTGCCTGGAGATATTCAAGGCCAGGCTGAATGGGGTTCTGGGCAATCTGATTGAGTTGAAGATGTCCCTGCTCACTGCATGGCAGCATGGACCAGATGACCTTTGAAGGTCCCTTCCAGCCCAAACTATTCTATGATTCTATAAACAAAAAGTCTTAACATTCCTCCTCCCTCATCTTACCAATCATTTCCTGCTGCGACTGATGCATTGACTCATTGACTTCATTGGAGCAACGATCAGCCAGGTTCCTCCCCAAACCATCTTCTATATGTTTGTTCAGTTCCTGAAGTTTTATAAAGAATATACGCTCATCAATTTATATTTAACTCATCAATTATACAGAGCAGAGATATGTTAAACACTAAGTGTTGTTATTTACAGTGGGAAGAACAGCATGTTACCATGGAAATACCATGCTCTTAAACCACACACTGTGAATGAAAACTTAATTGAAGTGACACAGGAAAGATTTCTCTAGGGCTGTAATCATTAAAAGCATATGGAAAAGGCTGTATTCTGAATACACCATGACACTGAAAAGCATACCATTGCTATACTGTCCTGCAAAGCCTCTACTGTCGCTATTTGATGGGAGCTGATTTCATTGCTCTGCACAAAGATAAACTGATCCCTTCAACTCCCATGAGGGTCGGCTCTGGGCATTTTGCAGAGAACACACCACAGACTGGCCTGAGAACACACCAGTATAGAGCTGATCAACAAGGCTGAAGCAGGTGGGAGTTATGGCAGTCATTCATTAGCAGCAAAGGTGTGTGTATGCTCCTTTAAAACACTGAGGTTGAAGAATCTACAC
This sequence comes from Coracopsis vasa, assembly GCA_026283785.1. NCBI lineage: Eukaryota > Metazoa > Chordata > Aves > Psittaciformes > Psittacidae > Coracopsis > Coracopsis vasa. The sequence continues at coordinate 26,300 of JANHGB010039863.1, read as the reverse complement.
AGGGTTAATAAAAACTGCCTTTTCTCTTAAAAAATTAAAAACCCCCACAAAGTGTTGGGTATTTGCAAGCTTGTTTCATTTTTACATCAGTTTCCTTTTAGGTGCAGTGAAAATTGTTTATGTAAGGTCTTTATTTACTAGAAGTGAAGACTACAGATCAGGGTGTCAGTGTAAGGTCTTTATTTACTAGAAGTGAAGACTACGGATCAGGGTGTCAGTTTCAGTAACCACTCTGGTAAAAATGGCAGTTGAAACAAAAACTAATTTCTGTCATAAAACAAAGCAGAAAATAGTTTCAACCTTTTCTAGTTTTAGGTGGAGATATGCATGTGTCAGAAAGTAAAAAACCCGCTATGCTTAAAGTGCCACATAAAATGCTACTCAAATTATAAAAACACAGCAGTAGAAATTCAAGGAAAGACAGGAGCCTGGCTTCAAACATGGAAGAAAACTTACTGTTTTATACAGCTTCAGTACTTGAGGAGAAGGGTGAAAATCTGAATAAAATTCATCAACTAAAACCGAAAGTCTGCAAATCTCATCAGTCATGGCAGAAGAAACCTGGAAGAATGCAGTAAATACATGAAATATTTCTCCTACCTTTTCCAGCCAGAGTGAAACCAAACAACTGCATTAACTGTTACAAGGAATGATTATCATTATCTGACAGCCAAGAAGGATTGCCATTTTAAGGGAGTTTTATTCTTTTTTTCTTAATATTGGCAAAGGAACATACCAGACATTTCAAATGTACTTCCTGAGATGGGTGGGCACCTAAAGAAGCTGCCTTCCAGAAGAGACAACACTTGAATCTTGAGAGGTTGCTCACACTGTTGTTACTTACTTTATTTTCTACTTCCTCAGTAACACGTTTGATTTTTTCCTTAGTATCTTCTGTCAAAATGTTCAGCTGGTTTCGAACAAAGTCCAGTCTATCCTTCTGATCTTCTCGCTCTTCCATTGACTGGACTCTAACATAGCAAAAAGGAAATCATCATCACCAGCAGATACTCCCCCAGCAATGAAACAAGCACCATCATCAGGCATAGACCACCTATCCAATGGTTTTACTGAGTTTACTGAGCAGCCAAAAAGAATTCAAAGTGACACAGGCTGAATAAAGCAGAGGCACTGCTTCAGAATGACTGCAATATAGGTATTAAATTTACAGGTGCAGTTAAAGGCCTGTTAAGCCAAGTTTCTGGTTTTTGATATATTTACAAAAAACAGCATTTGCATTTGGGATTGTTACCACTGTACATAGTTACAACTCAAAAAGCTGTGGGGAATCAGAAGTCTTTAATACTTTACCTACCCTGATTTAAAAATAAAATGATAAATCTAACCAAACTGTCCTACTGCTGCTCACCAGCACCACTCAGCTATTCCTTAATAGTGACACGGGTCTGATGACCCTGCCAAGCAAAGGGGAGGTGGCAGAAACCAGCCTTGCTACAAACAGCTCTCTTCAGAAGTCCTTGACCTACCATTTAAGTAAAAATTGCTTACAATCTAAACCAGTTATGTCTTGAAGGGCCAGCAGAAACATCAAACAGTGATTCAGATTAAGAAGGGTCACTAAACAGGTTTTAGCCGGTCAACTGAGAGAAAGAAGTGGAGTAGTATTTTCAATCATTGCACAGTATGTTTTCATAGGATCTGACAATGTGAGACAAGTCAGTACGTAAACACGGTTTGTAAAAGCTGACATATTCAGGAAGATGAGTGTGTTTGACAGGCACAGTGGAGTATGCTGAAACATAAAGACACACTATTAACAGACGTAGAAAGGAGACGGAGAGGATTAAACATGACAGCAAGTTCACTGTGTACAACAGAGACAAGAGGCAGCCACAAAAGTGAGGAAAAAAACCCATACATATGCAAGCCTCAAACAACAGAATAGATGAGCTGCTATCATTAGCACTAAAAGGATTACATGAGCAAAGAGAGAATAAAGATATTTAACGATACAATCTGGAAAGGGCCAGAGGCCAAGCCTCTGTTAGCCTGAGCCCTTCTCAGCAGTTAGCAGTACTCTAACCACTTGCAAATTAAAGCGTCTACATCTTCCCATTTATTTTCTCAGTGTTACTGTTAACAAAAACCTTCATTAAAGCAGGCCTGAGCATCACTTCTGAAATGCTAGACACAGCTAGAAAAACCTTAATATTTCGAATATTTTTAAAAAGTATCTGAAAACCTACAGACTGCCTCTGTAACTGTAAGTCAGTAATGAAGAATAACAAAGTATACCAAAATCCCTACACAAACATCACAGACCAACCACAAGACTGTGTGGTGCAAGTGAACAGCAGTAAGACTGACACACCAGAGAAATTCTCTGTTTCTTACCAAGTGAGAAAAGCGAGTTTTAAAGTCCATAATGGTCCAAGAAAATCACCAGCATAGAAAAGGTGCCTCAGAGGATCCGGATAAACCAAAGCCAACCAGCCCTCCATCCAACCTACCTTTTCTCTGCTGCTGCTACGTTTATGGCGTCCATAATGTTTTTCACAGTATCTATTATCTGTTTAGCTCTGATAGTGTGCTGTTCAAACTTGGTTTTCACGGCTGACTGCGAGATACACTCCTGCGAGGGGCCCAAGCCACAACACATTACTGCAATTCCATGCCAACATATTCAGGAATTTCACTATCAGAAAGCACACGCTGCTAATTTTACTATGAACTTAAACCAATGGGAAATAAAAGGGAAAAAGTATACAGAAATTAAAAGACAACAGAACTGAAATTTCAAATGAGTCTATAGCAGCAAATCTGTACCTTTGTGTTCATTCACAGTAATGTGCATAGGTTTTCAGTCTTTCAAAATAAATTAATAACGTAAAGAAAAAAGAAAACTCAGATGAACATGTAAGATAAGTCTAGCTCTTGAGAGAATTTTCCAAACTAGCTCTTGGGAATTATAAACATCTAATATGAATGTGGGTAAGATTGCCTGCCTTGAGTTTTCTTTGTTGCAATATATGCTTTTAGTTTCAAGAAGCAGTTCTGTTGACAAAATTTGACATGCTCATGTCAATATTGACCATCCAGGAACATACAATTAGCAGTAATAAGGATTAAAATCAGTAGACAACGCTCTAAAGATATAACTTCTAATCAATTTTCCATCTTGAATATTATTCACCAATTTACCTATAGGACACTAACTGAAAAGATGTAAAACTGTTCAATTTGGGCAAAAGCAAATCAGTTGTAGTAAGCCATAAATTAAGACCTGCACTACGTCACCAAAAGGTAGCCTTGTCTTCTGTGGTTGAGGGGAAGAAAGTAAGCAGTTAGTTTTCTTATACCAGATTTTTCAGGGGTTTTAAATTGTTCTCAGTCTATGGATGCACTTTTCCTAGCACAAACAGGTTTAGGTTGCTTTTAGAAGACTTGCCTATGACCTTCGCATACTCTGTAATAACAAACTTCAGCTATCTAAAAATAATAGATCGAAAGAAAATAATAATAATAAAAAAGTATAAATTATAATCTCTGTTCCTCGATGAAGCAGATCTAGAAATCAGCAATGAAAGGCCAGAGTTTCATAAATATCAGCACATTGTAAGAGCTAGACTATGTGTCATTGAGGAAAGAGTCTTCCCAACATTAGTATGTGGTAGATAAAAGGATGACAGTCACTCACAACACAATCAGAAAATCCAAGTTAGAGCACTAGGAAAAACACAAAGGTTAGTTAAATGACTGGGAAAGATAAGAATAGGACAGCAGCAATTTTGCTGTTAAGTAAATATTTACCAAAACAAAGAGAAAAGGTATGTTTTAACGGCATAACCAAAACCAGTTATCTTCCAGCCCACTTCCAGTATATCAAGACAGTCTTTAAACATACTGCTTATTTACATTCCTGTGCAGCGTTAGGGAGGACTCTGCAGTAGTGTACTAACTCACTCTGTTATTCACTCCAATTTACAGCCAGAATTATTATTCTACCCTGCCTCCCTCCTGTACTCCTCCCCACACCATTTCTGTTATTAGCTTTTTGAACAAAATTGGGAAACACTACAACCCGAGGCATAGTGAGGTTTGGTTTTACGTAGAATATCCACTAAGGATTACTGCACACAATACACTGTGCAGGCACTTCCTTGCTGTTTTGGTAAAACATTTCTTTGTATCTCACTGTAAAATTTCAGAAGATACAGAGACTACTGTTATTCCACAATATAAAAATTCAGAACTGAATTCAACCCTTTGCTTTAAGACTTTTTTTTTCCTTTGTTGTAACACTGCTGACAGACATAGTAACATTGCTTTTTAAAGCTACTGCATTTATTTCCAAAATCATACTTTCATCACGGCTTGCATTTCTAGTAATGCATGGACCAGTTTTTCTTTTCACAACTTTAACCACCTTTGCAGAAAAACATGCTTATATCTCTTTCTCACACAAAAGTCTACATAACTGTAGTTACAAACCTTTCAGAATGGTCCAAATTTTTCAGAACTAACACTGATGCGTTGTTTTTAGATTTTAAAATTCTAGCTACATGAACTTCTATCAATCCTGAACGAACGAGCTTTTCCATCAGGGAACTGATACTAAAATCAGTAATGTGGAAGCATTGGAGAAGTAACAGTTCTTCTTCTCAGCCCGTGTGGAAAAGAGGAAGAAGCCATCCAATTTTAATGAAGATACAAGCAGGGTGAGAATCTAGGAGGAGCAAAACCAGCAGATATATCTAGTGGGAACATGGAACACGTGGATGCAAAGAAAGTGCAAGAGATGTCTGGAAAGTCAGAACCTGAACAGAGACTAGGAGCTAAAGGCAAGACACACAGACTGCGGCTGGGAAGTGTTTGATGAGGACAGATAAAAGCATCTGTGCTCTCGTCCCTTCCTTTTCACAGACTGGAGTGTAATCCAAGGGTTGGGGGACCTGCAGCTCCTCTGTCAGGAAACAGAACAAATGCAAAGTCCTTGAGCCAGAAATGCTTAGGCTGTACTCACAGCTATACAGTATCTGAATTTAGGCAGCAGTGCATAAAGCACAGAATCAAGCAGGATTTTGTTCCCAGACTGAACACAGAAAATTCTACCTGATGTACAATATTCTTCATTAGTAAATGAGGTGGTATAGCCTAGTGCTGCTAAACACAACTAATGACAATAGTATGCTGATGATAGCTGCTTTATCAGCTCAAATGACAGTACTCTGAGTATTAGGTCTGAAGATTTCAGACCTGGTGAACCATTTAAGTATCAGCCTCATTTTAAAAGCAAATAAAATGCCATTATAACTTTGGAAATTGCCCACAAAACATGAACCTGAAAGAGGCTGTAACATCAGACACTCAGCATTTAAGTTGGTTTGGCAATCTAAATTTAGCATGTTGTCATTCTCTTTAAGTGATGTGATCACACTTGTATTCAAAACCCTTCGTGATTTCAGGATGAAACATGGCTGAGCAGGGAAAAGCATTACAGAACCAACTCTCACTGCTGGAGTTGGAAGGTGTGCAGCAAATGAAACATGTAATGTGAAAGAAGAAAAAAGTTGTTTTAAAGCCTTACCATGCTATCACAGAATGGTTTTTTGTCCCAGACTCTGCCAAATAAACTTGCCATGAGGTTGTGATCTCATGGAGGATGCTTCTCATTTTGGTGGCCAACTTGAGATTGTGGCATCTGATTTACACATGTGCTGAGCACTCACAGCATCACATCATTTATTAAGTCAGACATCCATCTTAATCTTAAAATATCCTAACTGTTGAGCGCTCAACTGTAATTATAAGAGATTTTGTCAAAAAAGCTTTTGGTACAGCACGTGGCAAAATATGTTAAAGAACAGTAACTGATTTGGTAGCTGAATTTCCACTTCCTTCCTACTGATTGAAAATTTCTAACTGTAATTCAAGGACAAAAGTTACAAGCAAAAATGCATGTTTGGCTACAATTTGTGGCACAAGCAACAGATTTCATGCCTCATGGGCTCAGGCCCTGTCAGTATTTTGAACCAATCATTTCAACAAGTCAGTCATCTACCATAAGAGTATGGATAAGAAATAAATTTAAACTTCAGTCTGACATTTTCTTGCTTATGCAGGACTGAATAAAGCTATCATTTTAACACCTTTTTGTTATACACACATTGTAGATAACTTGGTTTTGCTGAAGTCAAATGGGTTTGCTGTGATGTGAGAAGAAATACTTTTCAAAGGCAGTTTAATTTTTCAAAATAAACCGAAGAAGGAGTTACCAGTGCTTGCACGCAAGAGTCATCCTGAGCATCTACTGTATGCAAACAACAGTCTCTGCGTTCAGGCTTATGGTGCATGAGATATGCCGACCCACACCACACAAAACCATGAAGGCATACCCAAGATGCCTCCTTAAGGTACGCAAGAATGGCTTTAGAGTTATGAATTCAGCAAGACAAATGGATTCTATCACAAAGAAATCACTGTCTAGCCAGTCCTACTTCTGAAGAAACTGTAAACTCCATCTATGGATACAGCTAAACTGAGGTTGAAGGATGGAATACTTACAACAAGAAGGATGCAAAAACAGTATTAGTGTTAAGAGCAACAGAGCTAAGCAGTAGATAATGGTGATAGTTTCAAAACTCTGGCTTTAAAAATGCAAGTAAATATTTAGATTTACGTTGGTGAAAGAGAATTTCTTACTAGTAGTGTCCTAAACTACAGTGATTGATTGCAAGGCTACAACTTCAGAACAAAACATAGCTTATTGTAGAGAAAACATTTCACCAGCTCATGGTTATAAGTGATACACACCTTTCTAAGAGCACCAGCTCTTTTTATATAGACTATACTAGTACAGAGATCTCAAAACATGAGCTAAGAGTTTTGGTCCCTTTCCTCACAGAACAATACTTTCCAACACCTACCTGCTACTCAAGGTGAGGAGAGGTACAGAACCCACAGATAAGGCAAAGCTGTCAGATGGTTTGAATACCTTATGCTCCTCCACTTGCTAACATGGGTAATGTTCAGTAAAATGAAGCAAAGCAAAAGCTACCTTTGCATTAAAAAACAGGCAGTCTGAAAAGCCCATCATAAATACCTCAAATATCTGCTCAAAATGTTGAAATTCCTGGAATCTTGTTTGAAACCCTTCAGCAAGCGCTGCACCTGTAAAATATAACAGACCATAAGGGAAAGAGCAATACCTGACAGCAGTGACTGTATCTTAAATATTTTTGTTTATCAGGTTTTATGACATTTTTCTGTATTTGAGAAAAGCAAGAGTTCCCACACACCACCCTCTGGCATTCCTTGGGCCTTCTGTCTCCTGGCACTCAGAACTTCTTTTGCAGAAACAAAAAAGATGCGATTCCTCGCTTCTACAGGATCAATAACTTTGAGCTCATCAACTAGGAAAGTCAGACAGCGCTCCATGTGCTGCCTGCGCACCTATGGGAAAGGTAAAAAGCTCGTGAGAACAAGGTCAAAATTGAGTTATCATCAAATCAGAACATCAGAGTCAGAAACAGACACTGCACAACCCCTTAGGCAGCAGATGCCTTCTAATCTTACTGATGCAGCTTTTAACCATTTAAACAGACCTGCAAGCAGCAATATGTTTCTGACGCTGGTAGAAGAAAGTAAGTCAGAAATGTCAGTCAGTTACTGGGGTAACCACTTCATTCCCCATATACGGAGAAATAACCATCTCTGCAAGCCAGCTGCTGCTGGAAAGATCTGAAGAGCACACCAAACTGTTACCACCTAACACTGTACTTTGCCAGCTACTCTCTGCATGTATACATGTATAATCTGAACCCTCAGGCTGCATTACCATTACAGACATTAATAATCCAAAGAAAACTTAAAACAAGCTTAGCTGTGGAGGAAAAAGGTTCTAAACAAGCTTCCCACTGTATTATCTGCCTGCATATATTGGAGTTTGAATGTTTGAATTGCAGGTTGCATTTTGCTCTGAACAAGGAATAAATTATTTCCATTTTCTGACCAAATAACTTATTCTTCTATTAATAAAACAAAGCTGGTGTTTTCACATTAATAACTGCATTACCTAGGCAATTTAGCATGTCTTTATACATGTGGGGGCCTTTTTTTTATATACGTATGTTTGGGGTTTTTAAATCAACCCAAATAAGAGCCATCAAGTCACTCACATGTTCCATGTATTCTGGTTCTGATGCAGAGGCATCCCATCTGTTATTCAAGATGAAGATGTTTGGCTTGGAAAGTCGTTCATTCACTTTATGGAAAAAATGTTTTTCCTAAGAATTAAAGCACAAACAGAAAACTCCCCAGACATCCAAACAAGAGTCACGTAATCTTCTGTAAGAGATTCTGAAGTTATTGCAGTTTTTTAAAAGGTTATTAAAAATAATTAATTAGTATTAAACCCCACATACATCTAACACAAAAAAAAGGGCTTATGATAATCATCAAATGTCTTAAGACCGATGCCAGTGCTAAAAGTCAAGGAAGCTTCTCTAAAAATAGGTACAAATACAAATTAATAAAACAGATAGTTTAGAAAACACTGGAAAATAAAGTCTGTTTTTCTATAAATCTATCATGTTATTCACTGTTCTTTTGTTTTTCCCTCCCTCTCAGAACTTTACCTCCTTTGACACTTCTAGCCTGCAGGAAATCTGTTGCAATTGTGTGACACTCAAAATATTGGTGGGGAAGAGAGAAAGGGAAAAGGAACACACAAGATGCGGCTCATTTCCTTTTTAAGATAAGATGCCTGGCTAAAACCGTGAAGTCTCCTGTACTTGAACTGCAAAAGTACTCCTGTTCACCCAGTCAAACCTGGATTCTGTATCCAGAAAAACACCCCCTAATTGTATTTTTCAACTAGGTAACGTCAGCTTGAACTACAGACAAGTTACACTGCCTATATGTAAATGTATGGCTTAAGCCACAGGAAGAAAAGTCACTGCTGAATGGTTTAATTTTAAAAATAAGAAGGCATGTGCCTGAAAATGTATTTAGGTCCCTTGCCCATACCTAACACTCATCATTGCCGTTTTCATAGTCATAATGGGTAAGTCGTGATGGAGTGAATCTCTGCTCAGCACAGCTGAAACAGAAGAGATCTCTGGGCTCCCATAAGCTTTTTGAATCTGCACCAGGAGACCACTGCATATTCTGGACACAACACTGGAGATACAATAGTCTTCATCATCCACGGAGTAAGCATGTGTAAACAAGATGACTGCTGCAGAAATAATAACTTTGTCTAAAGAGAATTTATGAAGGAATATTAGAAAAATCTTGTCTCTGCAAAAAAACTGTGCTTGTGTAGCAGCTGCCATGAAGAAGCTGCCAAGTATTCTCAGACCTGTTATGGCAAGAGGTAAAAATAATGCCTAAGGAGGATGAGAACATACTTATCATATGCTTTACCTGAAGGACAAGCTTGTGTGGATGAAGAAATAACCATTTGCTGCAATGCAAAGCAAAATAGAAATGCTTTAAAGCAGTTACATAATTGTTAAAAGGCAACTTCATTTGCATCTACCAGGCTGAAAAATTGAATAAAAGAAAGAGAGCTGTTTACTGAGCCAAAGCCTCATTCACAACTAAGATGTACTTAATTTCCCTTTAATATGCACTCTGGACACTGGTGTTTCCAGATTCCAGTAATTACAAGGTGCTCAGTATTAAGTGAGGATTTATGAGCATGGCAACCAAAAACCCTCCGCAAGACTTTAATGCTTGAAACAAATTGCAAGACTAACCTATTTCTATTCAGCAGCTTCAAGCCATGCCTGACAAGGAATAAAGGTTGGCCAAAAATCCCATTAAAAAGCAGAGGAGCACTTCTGTGACTGGGTGTTTAGGATCAGACAAACACAAAAATCAACAGAATCTTCCAGCAGATGCATAGCCTATTTGTCTTTCCTACATATTTATTATCTTGGTCAGATTGGTTTTAATGGTTATTTTTCCTGAGCAAATGAGAGACCCAAATAAAATTTGGCCTTTTTTCTATTACTTCATTACACCAAACTGAAATCTAGCACACAGGTCCCTATTGTTTCTGTGTTTATACTGTAATGAGATGTTCACTGAAACCCAATCTCTTTTTCTTCTTCCCTTTTTTAATTAAAAAACCCCAAGCCAACTATGGTATGCACACAGTATAAGCAACTTGTAGACTCTGTCCATACCAAAAGCCACAAAGTGTGCCTCATGTGAGATAATGGAGAAGATAAAGAAACAGTTGTGCCAAATCCTCTCTTTGCCTTGGATGTTGTCAGAATTTTCTTTTTCCCCCCTTTTAAATCACATCTCTTTTGTATTAGAATCTTTGACTATTAGGCTCAGAAGATTGAACGTAATGCTTTTAAACTCGTTCTTCTCGTATCTACCAAACTATTCTCATTTGCTAGAATGCAAGGAAATACTGTCTCTGTACATTAAGTTCTCTATTGTATTAAAAATTACCTCAATAATTAGAAAGTTCAGACACTGCATGTCAGAACTACGCTCAGAACAATCAGAGAATTTTATTTGTCTACAGTAGGCTCAATAAAAGTCTTCAAGAGATTTCTCAGTAGCATTATACTACATTTTGGCAGTCACAGCTCCAATAATTTGGAAACCTGATATTGACATTGCCTGCATTCACAATACTTAGTTTAGTGAAAACTGAAGATCACTACAAAATTAAACCAAATCTCTGGTTTTGTATTTTGAGTATCATAACAGCTCCTTTGGTCACCTTGCACTCTCTCCTACAAATCATACAATATCTAGGCTGCAAGGTATACAGGAGTCTTCTCTCTTGAAACAAGGCTTTATAGAGTAAAGGTGTTAACACGTTTTCAGCTCTCCAAGTTGCACAGAACCATGCAACATGAATGCCTATTGCTAGCATTTTCTTCAGAAGTACCGTCCAATGAGGGGAACATGTAACACTTGTCCTCAGCAGAAGGTGCATCACGGGAATTCACCCTCTTCTGAGACAAGAACACATGAGGAACAAGACACAAATTCTAACTTCCTTCACCTACTTTGTGTATTTTCCTGAACTCCTGGACATGAAGTACTCTGTAATTTATTTCTTTGATAATACAAGTGCCTTGAGCTGACAAGAATCAATAAACTGTAAGGCAAGACAAGCACTGCATCACCCATTTATCAAAAAAGAAACTAAGATAGAAAGGACAAATATGATGCTTAAGTCAGAATAAGCAAAACTGGTAAGAAACTTGGTTCTCCTTTCCCTTGCGAGAGATATACATCGTTTCTTGCATCCCACCCTCAAAAGCTATTCACAACATCTCAGTGCAATAATTCACGGGAGCTTCAGTAAAGGTCTAAGATAAATCATTTCAGCTGTGAAACTGCTGAATACTTAAACGAAGAGCTAACGTAAAATCATTGCATAACATACCGTGTTCATGAGAGTTGATTCAGAATTGGCAACCAAGACAAACACATCAGCATCTAAGCAGAATTTGTCAATCCAGCTGTCCAGTTCTGTAGTGACATCTGTGCCAGGGCTGTTGAGAATAAAAAAACACAAACTCATATTTACACAGAAAAGGAGTATTCCATTTTTATCAACTGAAAAAAATAGAGCGGGATTGCCTCATGGCCTTGAGAGAATGCACAAAGCTTTTACCTTAAGGGCGATGCCTACCTCAAGCTTAAGGCAAACATAGCAAAAGCCAATTACCATTTTTAACAGTTATCAGTCACTTGCTCATTGGACCATCTACTTATTCGAAAATGCAGTTTCTATTGAATAAGTAGGCAGACCACAACTGCCAAGAAAAGTAACAGGCAGTCCATCAGAAATCCAAGCAGTCTCACAGAACAGTCCCCCGTATCCCAAGTTTTAGATTTCAATAAAAAAGGACAGCTGTCCATATGATGTTTTTTCCATTAATAAAGGCCTACTTTAAAGTGAAATGCTATGAAGCTGTGTATAGATTTAGTAAGAAACTAAAATTAAGTTAAAACCATAGTGCTGTCAGTTTTTTTAAAATGTAAGTGGAGTATGAGATTAAGTCATGTTTGCAACTCCTCAATTATAGCTGGTTCAAGTTTTCTGTATTTAACAGTAAAAAGATGATGCTCTCCTTCAAAGTACCTGTATCTGTTCTCAAAATCCAGACTGTTTTCTCTTCCTTTCACATTTCATCTTTAGCATCTAAGACTTTGTAGATCAAATCATGCCTTATATCGTATCTATGCAAGGATCCCTTCTGGGTTTCCAGCATACTTGCGCTACACACATGTCCCCAAGGAAACAGCACGTGTGCATAAGCTTAGAAGTCCTGCAGTGCCTCAAACCAACCAGCTCCCTGTGCCAGTAGGGCTGGCTTTCTCTATGACTAACACAGGATCTCAGTTTGCACCCAAGAAAATAACAACAAACTCCTAGTCATTTCAAAGGTGCAAGGCTAGAGATGCAACAAAAAACTCACTACAATTTATCAGAATACACTCCAGGTATTGTTATGCTGGATATGAAAATAATCATACTTATAAAGTCACTCATACTTGAGTGAATTACTCTCAAATTCAATCTATATTGATTCACAAATCAGGTCATACCTCAGTGGCCAGGAATATCGGCATTTGACACAGACAAAGCAACAGCTTCCAGAATTCTTCAAACACACAAACTGAGAAATGATAGCCCAACACATAGGCACAAGCAGCCCACGTAGTCACAATTACATTTTGAGGTCACCCATTACTTTGGTATGTAGGTAATGCAAGTCTTATCAGAAGCTTTTAAAAATGAAGTCCAGATTGCCTACACATCACATGATCAGCGTGAAGTGTTCAAAGACAGCAGATGGACAAGAAGTTGTTGCATCAACCCTACTCACACTCCCATACTGTTTGTTTTAAAGGTAGAAGTATCCTTAGACAAAAGGTAGTCCCTTATTAAACTAAATCATAAGACACTTGTCTGTTCCAACTGTTACAAGGCCAAAATCAGCGGGGTCATCACAGGCAGCAATATAAACAAGAGAACAAACTCTGTAATCTCTCCTTCTCAAATGAAGTCTGCCTTTCAGTAATTTTGCAACCTAACAACCAAAACACAAACTATCAGTAAATCAATCTCTCTTCTAAATAATATAATGACTAATTTAAGGAAACATTTACTGAAACAGAAAAAATACCTGTCCACTAAAACCAAATCATCTCTCAGCAGAGCACACTTTGACTTGGGCCAGAAGACATGGACAAGACAGCCAGCTTTCAAATTTTTATCCATGTGAAGTGCATGAGCAAGCTGATTCACTGTCTAGAAAGAACAAAAAGAGAAGACAAACATAAACACGAGCAAGTCTGTAAACCAGTCTAATTCAGTTCTCAAGCAAACCTGGTCAGGATCTATCTTGAACAGAATAAGAGATTTGATACATCCTTCTGGTGAATATTTGTGATGTTACTTTTTTAGAAGCTCTTAGACTCACCAGCATCTAAAGAACAAGTTGTGCCTTGAAACTCAGAAGTTTCTTTGGAGCAAGTGGTATTCTCTACAGAGCTAGAGTGTGTGATACTGAGCATCATCATGAGTTTCTCCTAGAGGTTTAACACATCAATGTGAGCAGTTGAATAAGCTAAGCACCATGAGGCCAAATGAGAAGCACATTCCAAATACTTAACAAGTAAGAGAACTTATTTTCAGTTCTATAAAAATAAATCAACATACGCTGCGCTACAATGAGACACACATTAGTTGTTTCTCTGGAATATCCAAGAAAAATTGCAAAGTAGACCACTGTACTTTGTTAGACTTGAAATCGTTAATGACTGAGAAAAAATTACTGTGAAAATTAGCATTAATCATTCAAAAAATGTACCTTGACACTCTTCTTTTCATCTGATCCTTCTGTCATAAGGTAAGCCTTATCTCCATCTGTCCCTTCCACACTGAGGAAGCAGTTAGTTGTATGGCCAATCCCACTAGGAAGTACCTTATCCCACAGCATTGCATTAATAACCGAACTTTTCCCACTGCTCGTTCTAGAGGGATAGAAAATCAAAGCACTTTGAGCACAGTATAGTAGCATTAAACATACCTTTGTCCTGAACAGAATACACCCCACTAATTAGATCAGACCCACATACTGCAAGCTGTTTTGGGTGACAGAGCTTCAAGCCAGTACAGCACAGAATGCCAGAAAACAACAGGGAGTGCATGAAAAGTTTATCTGGATAGCAATTTTAAAAATCTTTCTTGCTATCAACACTGCCTATCCAACCAAGAAATCCAATTTTCATTTGCATTAACACACACTAGCTTAACTAGCCCAACCTGGACGGGTAAACACGCTTTCTCTGGTTTACCTCAACCTGTGTAAGGAATTCAGAAAAGATCCTGGCTCAACTCTCCTACACCAGAAAAAGCATCTAGCATAAAAAGACGCCTCACATCAACTTAAAACAATTGCTAAATCACACAAGGGGCAGTCCCCCTCTTCTGTGTGCCAGTCTGAGCATTCCTGAGAAAAGGACTGATCAAAAATATATGTAACATTTTGGGCAGAATTATGCTCTGACCAGACAATTCCACATTCTTGCTCACAGCAAAACTAACGGAATTCCAGGCATGCTGGAGAGAGGAGGCCATTGAGAATGCCGCATTACAAAAGACTACCCTCTATAGTGGCAATCAACAGCAACTCCTTAAAATGTTCATGAAATTATCACCTCAGTAACTTAAGGTGCCTTTGGAGAAACACCTCATCTTTATCAGTCAGAAAGGAACTGCTACTTCTGATGGAGTCTTCTAGGCATGAGATAAGGTACAAAAGGAGCATCAGTGTACTTCTGCCTCCAGGTAAGTTTCAAAGCACTGCTGTCTGGAAATTCTCAACACAGCCAGCAATGACAATCCAGAATAATTTAATGCATGTTAATCTCAACTGAATGAAGATTTCTAGGGCAAGACATGAAACAATGTGCAAAAAATCCTCAATTTTTTTTCTTGTGCATAATCCTTATAATGCACGTGCTGTTTACAGAACTTAGTCTTGCCCTTCTTTCAGAAGGCCGAGGTAGCTAGGTTAACCAAAACCCTGTTGATTAAAATTAACTGGTCAGCAACTCAAGATTCTGCAAGAACTCGGGAAATCTCAGCAATGTCCTACTTCACAGTAACCCTCACCCCTCACCCACAGATATCTAAAGTTTAACTATTACATAACAGTATGAAGTTACAGAGACTTTCTGAGCTATTTCTAGAAAAAGTTCAGTGCTCACTGTACAACAGTTTACGAATTTATTCAAAATGTCAGAGGAAGAGTGGAATTTGCTTTTCCCCGCTCTGAACCTTTGCCCTTGGAAAAACCAACTTTTATCACACATCACAGCTTGCAAATATATTCTACTTTTAACTTTGGGAAATATCAAAGCTAAGATATAACTAATTTCCTTATCTTAGATCCTTTTATTGGTTTTCTTTAAATAGCTGAACTATTTTTAGCAAAATGAAGCTAAGATCACTGTTCCATGCATTTTTTCCAATACTCTTAGAGAATTTTTACAACTAAAACTTGAAGATTCACACTCCTGGAAAAAAAACATGTAAACATGGGCTTAAATTTAAGCACAGAAAAAATCAGTCTTCCTGAAGCAAAGTGGACTAACAGACCCCAGACTAACCAGGCACATAAAAGCATTTGAAAGCACTAGAACTGTAGTCTTTTACAAGGACTTCTCTATTTTGTATCTGACAGCATCTCTTCAGAATGCTTCTTACATATAATACATTTCAAATGTAACAAATACCTTTCTTTTTAACTCCCTTCCCTCCTGCTGCAAAATTAAAAAAAATAAATAAATATCTGAGATGATCCCAAGCTGACCAAAATGGAAAGTTTTCTAATACTGAAAATAATTTTTATATATACATGTATTATATATATATATACACCTAAAACAAAAGTGAAATTAAATCACCCATAACTAAATATGCTACTTAAATATGCAAACAGTTTGACACTTGGTTTGTGGTAATACCACCAAGACCTGCGAACTAGAACTTTTCCTAATTACTGATTCAGGAAAGCAGAACCAATGAAGAAACCATCTTTAACTCTCCATTTTTCTTCAGCTGCTTATATACAGAAACATAAGGAGCCCAAAGTTTAGTTTTTCGGTACTTATGATCAAACACAACCAAAACAGTTGGTACACCACAGTCACAGTTCAGTAAAACAAAGATGTAAACCGAAGATATGAAACAAACTCACCATATTAATAAAAAAAAAAAAAGCCATTATGCAGGATGATTATTTTACAAAGTTTATCAATGAAATGCATGTAACAATAAATAATTAATCTACAGTCATGAAGCAAGATGGCATCAAACAAATGTTCAGTATCAATTAGAGTGAACTTGGTTTTATGTATTACATTTCAAACAACAGTAATGACGAAAACAATGAAGTGTGAAATGACCGAAAACGACTCCAGTGCACTTAAGTTACAAAGATGGACGTAAGGCGCTACAGAGAGAAAAAAATAACAACAAAAAAAAGTTTAAGTTCTGGTAATTCCATTCATTACCTGCCAAAAAAAGCCACTTTCATGTGTCTCCGTGAAAGCACCTCACCGATGACTGCTAACTTGCTTTTATATGCCTGTATTTTTGCTAGTTCGTCTTCTGTTGCTACATGCTCAAGCTCTGGGTTCCTATATGTGGCTACACATAGAAAAAGAATAATACAAAAGTAGTCACATACAGACATAGATTATCACTACTTCATATGCCAATAAAGATCTGTGCAAATTTTAATGATGCAATGGTAAGAAAACAAGACAAAACCCCACTATGGGCACTGATATTAGTCTTTGACATCTGACAGCTCCACCACAAGCACTTGTGCCATCATTCCAGATTAATCACCAATCTAACTGCTGGATTCGATAACCCTGTGAACACAGCCTGCTGTGCTGATGTGCTCCACTCTCTGCAACACCTGCTTCCTTCAGAAAGGAAAGCCAGGACCTCTCAAGGATAGAGCAGCTAGGCTGGACCATCTTCTGCTTGCAGAGATCACTGAGGTGATGAACCAACTCCATGTGATGACACACACACCTACATGTTGGTAAAACATGAACCAGTGGTTCTCTGCATTACATCATGTTGATCTACTACCCAGCTGAATAATGGGAGAACCTGTTTGTCCTTTCTTGTATGAAAGATAAAATGCAACACGACTATAAACACTGGAGTTGTTAAGCTTTCCTCATGGAAAGAAGGCTGGCTACTAGCCCAAGCAATGCAACCAGTTTCTCGTATACGTAACCATCCTAGGCATTCCTGCTGGCCTGAGTTGGAAAAAAAAAATAATCATCAATGTTAAATGAAAAATGTGACTGCTTCTGAAGGTGTGCATTTACACAAACAGCCTATATCATGATGTACACTGTTCTACTGTAAAAAAAGCAACAGACAAGATCCTTGTGTTTAAGATGAAAGCTAACCTTCCACAAAAGTTGCTCCCTCGGTGACATAGTCCAGCAGCTGGTCGAAAATGGCAGTAATAGTCTT
Source organism: Coracopsis vasa (assembly GCA_026283785.1). NCBI lineage: Eukaryota > Metazoa > Chordata > Aves > Psittaciformes > Psittacidae > Coracopsis > Coracopsis vasa. The sequence continues at coordinate 8,782 of JANHGB010039863.1, read as the reverse complement.
TTTAGCCAGCACAAAGTGCTTCAGGGGAGAGACGGTAGCTTCTGCCATCGTGCAACTGCAAGGAAAGTTACGTGAAAGTGACCAAAATGCTCAGTACACCCATCTACGCGAGAAGTCACACGCTTCTTACCCAGTCATTCAAAAAAACTCCAAACAAAGAAAAAACAACACAAAACCACCAATAAACAAAAAAACTAAATCAACAACAAAAAGAATCCCACAAAACAAGAAAACCAAACCCCTAAACCACAATGAACGCCACTAAATTTAGATCACGCTGGTTTTATTACCCTAACAAACTCATCTCTTTCTCACTACACGCGCTGACAGCGGCTCACGAAGCTCACCGATTTGGTGAGGCCTATCCCCGAAATACGAGTTTTTCGTCTCCTAAAACGCGGCTCACGCTTTCCCCACCGCTCGGAGGTCAGCGGTGTCCTGTAAGCCCAGCGAGGCCAGGCCCGCGGAGCCCCGCGGCCATCCAGGCAGACCTTGCCCCCGCCACGACGAGGGGTGATACCCGCCCTTGAGAGGCCGGCTCCGGCCGCAGGGGCAGCGGGCAGCCCGCGGTCACTTACACAGCTCCAGCTAGTTTCCACCGTTACTCGGCAACCGCCGCGCCACTCGCGGGGCCCTCCCCACAGCTGCCTCCTTCTCCTGGCCCGCCGCCGCCGGGACGGGGGCGCACATCACTTCCGCTTCCGCCTCAACCAGCTCCCGGATCCGCCTGGCAGGGGAGAGGAGCCGCCATTTTTACTGAGGGCTCAGGGGGCGGGTAGCCGCCATCTTCAGCGAGGGCAGTGGAGGAGCAGGGACGGGCGAAATGGATGACCGGGAACTGACCGCCGCCTCTCGGAGAGCAGCTGGACAAGCCACCCGCGGGGGGCTCGCAGTAGCTCCGCGCACGGCTGTCTGGCTGCTCGGCGGGCGGCGCAGGAAGGCGTAACCAGTGACTGCCCCCTCACCCGGCATAGTGAACTCGGGCTGCCGACCCCTTAGCGTTTGCACGGGGACCTAACACAAAGACACGAAGCGTACTTTCGAACTCCTGCGTACTGTCAGCACCATGGTTTAATCAAAGTCGGCTAAAATGACAAACGAAGTACTTTCAAGAGTTAAAAAGCACCAATAATTTATACATGTGATACAAGAGCATAAGAGAATGGGAACAACCACAATGACAATTACCAACACAGTAAGCATTATAAAGAACACATTATTTGAGAATTACTAGCTTGCTGTATTTCAAGTATTTACAATAACTGGTGAGATTTATATTGTGTTTTAAAGCCAACAGAATGTTTCATATAAAAAAGTTCTTTTGTTCATAAACACAGTCTGGGAAGCTGAAATACGTGACACAAATATAACCTAAAGGCTCCAAAGTGGAAAAAAAAAAAAAACACAAAGACTCAAATACAAATCACTTCCAGATACAAAATACTTTCAAACCCACTCTTGTAATTTCATACAGCTCCTAGTTAGAATGCTGTTCTTGGAGTAGATTAACTTTGTGGGCATCCATGTAATGAACAACTGAACTTGATACGCTGGGTGTCCCAGAGAAAACAAATATAATACTGGCATACTTTACTAATTAGTACAGCTAATTTCTCTCATCCAAGACTGTGATGAATTGCTGGAGCTACAGGGTTAAAATCAACAAGTCTCCAGCAGTGTCAGACCAGCTGCTTTCACGTGCTCTCAGTTCACCTCTGTGCAGCAATATCAGAGCACTGACCTTCCACTGACGCACATCACATAAATAAGCCAAACTCCTGTCTTCCCTTCAATGGCAACAACATACTGCTTCTGGCATGTACACTCATTCCTTTTGGCCTTCCAACTTGTAGACAAGACTCCGCTCATTACCTATTTTTTCTATTACTTAATATCTTTCTTGTTTTAGCATGCTGATCATGTGGAAGCAGATATCCTACTTGTGTTCCTACTGAGGTAAAATGAGTCAAGCTATTCCCGTACATTTCCATTTACTTTCTGGTAGGTATTAAAAAGAAAATACTAACATTAATCCCTTATTTATAAAATTCAAGCTAAGCCAAACTTGATTATATTTCCTAATTTGACATAGTGAGGTGCATTTTAATTAGGAATGATTTAGCTCTGTAACATTCCTGCAGGATGTTTAGAGACATCCAGTTTAGAGATTAGCAGTAACACAACTCAAAGATAGACATGACATAGTTATTCAGGAGTCAGCAACAACTTTTCTCTATCATGGGGCACTCTGCTTTTAGTAGAGGCTACATTTATGTACAGGACACAATGCTGGTCTAGACAAACACATGTGCTCACTTCTTTTTTTTTTTAAATGCCCTTTCCCTTCCCCCCCACTTGTTATTACCATCCCCTGGAGCAGCTTTCTCTCCAGAGCTCAACTGTGCCATTGGGGGTTGGAACTAGATGATCTTAAGGTCCTTTCCAACCCAAGCCATTCTATGATTCCATTTGTGTGTCACCACTACGGGCAGGGTAGTATTATACCCATTTATAGTATTATACCCATATTATACCCCAATTATACCCATATGAACAAAATTAACTTTCCATATAAAAAAAAACCTCTTATTAGTGCTTTGTTAGCTATATTATTGCTACCATTTTAAGACAGCCAGGATGTGTTCAAAATAGGAAATTAGCAATTCTACCACAGACACTGTCATTCTCTGTACAATGGACTAATAAAATACAGTCAGGACACCATCAGGTTGCCCTTTGCAACAACTACACAGATGATTTAGTAGTAAATCAGCATTTCAAAGTGATGAAAATGGTCTTGCCTCCTGCAAAGAAATACATGCTAACTAGTTCATTGTAGGCTTTCCATCAATACTTCCTCTAGAAATTAGAACTTCCACAAAGTGACTAGATTCAGCCAATTTTTATCCTTAGCTTTAAAATTCAAACACAACCTTGCATGCCCTGAAGCTGGTAACACCAAATCTTACTGAACAAGAAATGCTTTATACATTCATTAAATCTATACAAAGCTTGCATTAGACAATCTTACATTACAAATTTACAATCAGTGCAGGAAGAAATGTAAACTCCACCACTAACTTACGAGTAATTTTGCCCTGGTAACTAGCATGATCAAATGACCTCACCCTTGCTTTTATCTGTCCAAGCATCCACTCAGAAATACAGCTACAGAATGAATTGTAAAGATTTGCTTCTAATGATTATAATGGCAGGACAGCACTATCTAATCTGAACAGATGTGTGAAAGCATTTGAAAGTGATTGAATTTATTAAGTACTGCACCAGTGTTTTAAGCCAGTATATAGACGTTTAAAACCTACAGAATTAAAATAACAGTCCTCAAGTTACTAGCAGTGGCAAGCTAATTATACAGAATTATAATACAGACTAATAGAAGCTTGCTCTAAATGAGGTTGGTGACATACATCATTTCACTGTAGGAGCTAGTTTAGTATTTTAGATAAGAAAATCACACTTTGTGCATACTCAGCTGGATAACTTTGCAAATTCCCTTGCAATTACTCCTTAAAACATGACCCAATCTACACAAAAGCAATGTGTGCTTCCTTGGTGCATTAAAAGACAGGAACTGAAGGTAAATAAAGGAGACAAAAATCATGCAGATAGGAGATCTGTAGCAAATGTGTGGAAGAGAAGGTTGTTGGATAGTTCCAATGACAGTAGTTGAAATTAAACACTGAACAAAGGAAGTGAATGATGATATCGGATAGGTACCACAGGAGAGAAACAGGGCAATTTTCACAGCTTGACAAGAGTACATGGTGGGAAATGCAGGCTTGTATGTGCACTTGGAGATGTCCATGCCCAGGAATTTTTGGAACACCCTTATCTTCGGCATGCTGGTGCAATTTGCTGAATGTCAGCACAATGACCTGCTGCTGCAGAGAGTAACATGAGCTGGACATGCAGTTGAGATCAGTATGGCGTTACTTAAGCATGGAAATGGATGCTGCCTTTCTCTTTGTGTCATTTTAAACTTGGGAGATTACATTACATGCGAAAGCATAGGATGACCATCAGAACTGCTATCACAACATGCAACTACTTCCACTGTCCCTCCCCCCAGAGTCTGATCCGTCACACTGTGTGATTAATTCTACTGAAACCCCTACATAAAGAAGTTCACAACACCAAGCTGTTCTGCATGCTTTGCTGATATAAAGATGAAAACATTAGAACTGCTGTTAAAATTGTATTTAATATAACATTTCAGTGACTGGAAATTAATCCCAGTTCGAAAAAACTGATTACAGAGAAAGAAAGTAATCACACTGTCTCATGTATCTGAAGATGACTTAAGAGATCTTTTTCATTTCCAAACCTCATTAAACAATCAGTACATTTATGGGGCAAATCTGCTGAATGCCTGAAATCCAAATGAGTTTTGAGGTCTTCAATCTGTCCTGTTGAATATTCACAGTACTGACACAAATAAATCCCTTCAGATAAATGAGTGCTTAAATGCTTGCAATATTCCAACATACCTGAAAAGCCCTTCCCACAGTCATCACAAACATGAGGGAATATTTTGGTGTGTTCAATAGCTACATGCCTATTGACATTGGTATGCAGCCTGCTCCTAAAGCCACACACTTGGCATACAAAGAAGTTCTTGCATTTGTCAAAACTGATTTTGTTTATGAGGCTGTACTGCCCACGCTCCTTGTTATTATAGCTGTCACTTAACTCTATCAGTCGACACGCATGTTCATTCACCACATGGCTATGCAGATCTTCCGGGTCATTTGTTTCATGCTCACAGAACTGACACAAATACTGCTCATCACAGCTGTGCTCCTGGAAGTGCAGGTACAACTCACTGCTCGAGGAGAACTGCATGTCACACTGCTCACACCAATAAAGGTGATCACTGAAGTGAGTGTCCGCGATGTGCTGACTCAGATTCTCAAATATCACTGTTTTGTAATCACAGTATTTACAGATGTACGGATCCTCCTCGTGGAGTTTTACATGTTCAATGAGCTGCACTTTGCTGGAGAAGCTTTCTTTACAAACTTTACAGACATGAGTGTCTGTACATGTCTTATGCTTCAGGATCATGTGCTGCTTTAAATCAGAGAAATACTTGCTATTAAACTCACAGAGCTCACATTTATATAAGCCACTGCTGTTGGCTCTCAGCAAAGGCCATTTCTGTTGAGCTGTGATATTCAAAGCCTGGTTCTTCTCAAATATTTTACAGGTTTCCAGAGGGATCTCCTCTAGGTCCTCAGCTTCTAGTTTTTCAGGTGACACAGTTTGTGTTTCTATATCATGAACTTCTACAGCATTCACTTCTGTTGTAGAAATTTCTACAGTTTGAATATCTAGAGGTTTCTCTTCATCTGTAGGGCTGTCACTGAATATAGGTGAATCACATAAGTCTCTGCACATTCCATTATTAGTACCTTTGTCTGCAGGATGAAACAGACAATAAAAGCAAAAGGTTAAAAAAACCCTGCAAAACACCTGAGTCCGTATTTAACTTTTCAGTTAGTTGTAGCAGCTTACAAATGCAAGAAGCAGTTACTTTTCCCCAGCCCCCACAATGTTTTATGTTTAACAAGGAAATAATAGAAACTACAAATCCTTCACCTCTTCTGTCAAAGCAAAAAATGTCACGGTAAAAGCCAGTGGATGTGCTCTCCAGATTCCCAGCATCTAAGCTGCAAATACACATCAACCTTTACCTTTATCCTTCTTTTTAGGGTCTGTATAGTGGAACCCCACATTTGGATGTGACCCACTCCACTGAGAAGTCCCAGCATGCACTGGACTCCCATCATCATCTGTGTCCACACTCTGTGCCGGACTGTGGAATCTACCTGCAAACATAAAAGAAGGGTCTTCTTGACCTCATTTGCCCATACGAGCATCATCATGATTCTCTGATTTAACCACAGATCTTATTTGCTATTTATGCATTTTAGTTGCATAAGTTTGTATACAAATCACATCATAACCTACATTAAAGAAAGTAACAATAAAAACCTTAGAAATTATTTCCATATGTACATAATGCAGCAAAAAAATTCAAAAGGTGGCAACTCTGTCTTTAACATTTCAGCAAAATATAGTCAGTTGATTATACTGGAAAAAACTGAAAATCCTTAAATGAAACTTTACATTTGAGACACAATTTAAAAAGCATATATTTCTGGACATTTTAAAATATAATACTTTAAGACCTCTGGAGACTTGCTCACTAAATGATGAGACTAAAAATAAATATAATAAAAATCCATCCTCACGTTTGCTGTGCTAAACTTTACATCCACCAGTGGACATCTTGTAAAAAGGTATTTGGTTTTCTGTAAATACAAGTACAGTTCAGTGCAAGGGGTGGTAAATTCCACCTGGACTCTCAAGATTATTTTCATCAGCTTTACATTACCTAGCTAGTGGACATTTAGACAAAGTAGTCTAATCATCATTATAGATCTAACATTGAAGAATCTTTTTGTCATTAGTGATTCAACTTTGAAAATTTTATTTCCATTAGAATGATTGAACAGACTTCCCCTAGTCTGAGGCATATCTCATCACAACAATGCTCAGAAGTCACCCACTATGTATTTTGTATTCTGTGAACTTCTAAAGAATAGGAATGCGACTCACTTAGTAAAGAATTGTATAATAAAACCCCAAAACATAGTCTTACCTCTGTTTTCAGAAAACTTTATATCTGGCTGTTTTATAGAACAGACACTATAGCAGTGGTCAGAAAAAATGCCACTGTTGTCTATGTATTTGGTTGCACCTGAAGAATCTAAAACAAACAAAAAAAGGTTTTAATGCTAATGCACTGATGTAGCTACATATGTATTGAACATTCAGCAAAATTCTCTTCATCAGCCACACATCTTCTACCAAGTTGGGCAGAAGTCAATATATTTGGACCACAGCTTCTTGTCCCACCCTTTATGCTACTGATTCTCCATGTATTAGCACATGTGGTCCATTCTCATTAAATAAGTAGTCTCAGAAAATCCTACATAACTCAAGCTCTAGACTGACCTGAATATCGAGAAGGATGTAGAGTCTTCCTTTTTCTCTTTTTAGGATGTTCATTCATTTTGAATAGTCTAAATGGATTGTAAAGTAAAAATACTCAAGAGTTAGATCTTTTTGTATTATCTTTCATGATTTCATTAAACAATACTTTTGAAAACCTGCATATTAAATACAAGAACTTTGTTCCTACTCCCTCCCCCCCATCTTTTTAAAGTTAAGCACGCAACTACTTAAGTCTAATTTCATATTTCTACCCTGAAACAAAAGAAGGTTCACCATAAAGCCTGACTGGTCAGGACTCTGGGCATTCAAGAGCTCAGTGTAACTTATGAGGCAGTTCTCCAACACCCTGTTGCTTTTTGTTGGAGAGCAGCTTATTCTGAGGCAGAGCCCTTCAGATAAAGCTTTAATGTTGAAAACACCCAAAAGGTCATGTTCTCTTACCAAAATATCCTAGACTCTTCAGTAGCAGCATGCAGAACAGCTAAGTAGCTAATGGCTGTACAGCTTCCAAACGTAGAAAACAGATCAGCTTGAGAAGATTTTCATCTATGAAGTGACAACATTTTAAAACACATTAAAACTTCTGCACACGGTAAGTAAAAAAACTACAATCAGATGCACAAGCATTACAAAGAATGAATCTATGGAAATAGAAGCTAGAAAACAACATAAAAAGTTAGTATTAATTTTAGAGTATCAAAATAAGAAAAGTAGAGGCACTATTTATTTTACTTTGGTCCCAGCTTAGTCTGTTTACGCTGCACTTGGCAGCTCCTGACAACAGAAAATACTCGGAGACAACACCAAATATACTTGAGCTACGTGGTTTTGTGTTTTGTATTTGGACCTATGACATTTAGGTCTAAATAATTTTGAAGAAGAAAGTGCTGCAAACATGGAACCTGATGTGGTTTGTACCAAAGCACTCAGGGGCCTAGGATCTTCTGAAGCCAATGCCATCCACCCGGGGATGAAAGCAGGGAGAAACAGCCCCTCATCAAGCAAATGCAATTCTCATAAGATACAGTAATTTGTCTGAATTCAGATTTTATTTTAAAGAGATAATTACATGGGAAAATAGCGGGGTTTTTTTATGCTTTATTGTCGTCTGGAAGTATCGAGTACCCTCAGCACTTCTGACTGCGAGGGAAGAACCTACAGCATACTGAGGCAGCATGTTTTATCTCAATTACCGCGCCTAATCTTCATCCCTGTTAACCTTTTACCCACGGATCGAGTAGAGGGCCGCTAGCGCCTGTTGTTCTTCTCCAGAGGTTTTTCCCAGTAAACCTTTCCCGGCGGTTTGGCGCGGCTATGGGAAAGGCTCAACAAGGCCCTAAACACAGAGATCCCCGCAGCCCCCGCCGCGGCCTGCGCGAAGCCCGGAGCCGGAGGCCGCAGCGGGGAACCCCGGGCAGGAGCGTGGCATCACACCGCCCCGCCCCGCAGGCAGTGGCGGGGAAGCCGCAGGCAGGGGCGAGCTCGCGGGGAAAGAGAGGGCCCGGACCGGAGCAGCCACCGCGGGGCGCCGGGTGCGGACTCACACTTCAAATGGCGCCGGGGCGAGAGGTAAGATGGGGGCGGGCGCGAGGCGGTGGTCAGCGGCACGCAGGCCGCACCCGGCGCGGACTCTCAGGTGGTCGAGCGCACCGCGAGCTCGGGGCTGAGCACCACGGACTGATCGGTCTCCCGGCCGGCGATCAGGTCCAGCAGCATCGTCGCGCCCAGCTCGGCGAGATGA
>JANHGB010039861.1:5339-17359 GCA_026283785.1 Coracopsis vasa | reverse complement strand
CTGGTACATGATACTAGAAAGTAAGTATCATATACACCCAGAACAAACTCCTTGGGCTCAGGACAAACTGCTCCATTGCAAATCAAGTAAGCAAGCAAACAAAAAATAATGGAAAGACATACGTATACATTCTTTTGTAGTCATAAAACAAAATGCAAAGTAGAAGAGATTCTCCAGTACAGGTGGCCAGACAAAAGGGGAAAATTTCATGAAAGTTAGGTAAAAAGCTGTCACTTCACAAGACTGGCTAATGGGGGGAGATGGAGGAACATGAATAACGTGTACCTACAGGCACGAAAGAAAGAAACAATTTTTGCCAGCAACTTCAGTGCCTGCCTTTTGATCCCGTGATTTGATGTTGCATTGTAGAGCAATGGAGAGGCACTTGCCAAAATTTAAACAGGTACAGAAAAGTGGAATAACAGACAGAAAGGACCATGGGGAAGTCTGACAGCAACTAAACTGGTCGAGGATAACTCTCTAAGATGAAAAAAAAAACACAAACTCATAACAAAAGCAACACCAAAAAAAAGGCTAAAAGAAAAATTAAGAATATACATATTTGCTCATATATGGAAGAACAGTTCAGCCGTTATTTCAAGGTAACAAGTTTGAAAAATCCAGGAATATGAATACAGTTCCCGGACTACAAGACTCTGATTGCCTAAAGTAGAAAAACTCAGTCTTCTGTGGGGAACAAGGAGGTAGCAATTAAACTAAAAACAAGTAGGTAAATATATTTTAAGGCATAATCATTTCCCTGACAGGAAAGCATAGAATGACACTATATGGGTGGTTATAAGTATTTCAGACATTACTGACTTTAGACTTCTACAGCTGAAGAGGCAAGCACTGCTCACTAAAATGAGCACCCTCTCACTCTCCAATACCCACGCACTACTCTATGGTCATATATCTACAACAAATAGATGTACTTTATATATATAGAAATACAGACTTTCTTTTATCTGTTTATGGGGAGAAAAGAGTTGCAAGTCTCAGGAAAGCTCACACAGTCAAGTATTCACAGCTACACAAGTCATAGTTCTCTTTTAAAGCCATGAAGACTATATGCTGGTGGCAATGCTTTTGTATGCAGTAACCGTGAAGAAAAGCTTTTAAGCCTCCAGCTGCTTTTCAGATCATACAACCTTTCCATGGAAAAAAACAAAACAAAACTTGGGTACTGGGGAATTAGACGTGTGGGGTTTTCTTCTTTGTTTTCTTCTGAGGACATGCATTCATTAATCACTTACCAGCCCACAGATACATGGCTGCCCTGCCTCTGTCAGAAGTACTGCACTGGGGCCCTGTTCTCTAGAAGTTATATTCAGTTTTACAGCACAAAAGCCCCAGGACAACTACGTGGTAGTTGGGTGCCAGGTTAAGTTCAAAGCAAAACACAAATTAAAATGCAAAACATATTTCGTATCAGGGAGTGGTGTACCTGGAAGACTCACCTAAGTTCCCTACTCCAGAGCAGTGTCCCTCCCTGTCTTAGGTCTCACCCAACTCTTTGTACTTATAAGTTAACCCATCAAAGCTGTGCTGCACCACTCACACAGAAGAACAGGCGTAGCTCTTTTGGACACCACCCACTGTTCCCAGGGAGGCAAAGACCAAGGGCTCTTTGTCCAACACCACCTTCCCTTACTAGCAGACAGCATTAAATTACACCTGAAGGTGGGAAGGGTCTAAACTCAACTTCAGACAAAGAAGCACTCCCTTTGTTCCCAGAGTAATGCAGGTTGGCAGCAGGTGTACCATGAAGCCGTCAAGCAAAGGATGTTTGTCAGTCTAATGTTTGCTCTTCTCTCCAGGGGCATGAAGGGAGTCATAAAGCATGCTATAAACATCTAAGAGTGCTCAGTATCACCAAAGTAAAATTCCAAGCTCTTCCAAGGTCATAGAATGGTTTGGGTTGGAAAGGACCTTAAGATCATCAAGCTCCAACACGCCTGCCACAGGCAGGGACACCTCACACTGAACCATGTCACCCAAGGCTCTGTACAACCTGGCCTTGGATGCTGCCAAGGATGGAGCATTCACAACTTCCTTGGGCAACCCACTCCAGTGCCTCACCACCCTCACAGTAAAGAACGTCTTCCTTATATCTAATCTGAACTTCCCCCGTTTAAGTTTAAACCCATCACCCCTTGATCCTGTTGCTGCAGTCCCTGATGAAAAGTCCCTCTCCAGCATCCTTGTAGACCCCCTTCAGATACTGGAAGGTTGCTATGAGGTCTCAACACAGCCTTCTCTTCTCCAGGCTGAACAGCCCGAACTTTTCAGCACATCAAGATCTTGGATGCATCAGGTTCAGGGTGGGTTCTGAGCAACATCAGCTGCTGCCACCATCCCAAGACAACTAGGAGACATCTAATTCACACCATACTTCAGTGCTCCCTCAGCATCTAAGGTCTGACTATCCCAGAGTGGACAGCAGTAGGGCTGCTGGAACCCCAAAACTGTGTCTTAGAGGCAGGCATGCCTTTGGACATGAGAAACTTCTGCAGCTGCACATTGCAAATCTCAGGGAGCTCTCTTGCTCCGCTGCTGCAAAGGCAAGTTCACTCTTGAGAAAACCTGCAGAGAGCATCTTCCTCTGTGTTACCAGGACGTAATGAGGAACAGGCCCATCAGGCACTGCTCCATGATTAACAAATCAAACCAGCAGAAACAGGTTTCAGTAGGACATTTGCTGCACACCAGTTCTAACTCTGGAGAAGGGACTTCTGACTCATTCCCACCCAGCACACCACCTGGGAAGATTCACAAAGCAAGGTTTTAAATGTCTTTGAAATGACAAGCTATCGGCACACTTAGGTAAGCAAGAGGACAGGGCACCAGCAATTACTCTGTATTAGCAATTGCTAACACCTTCACTATATGGTGGGGAGTTGTGATTTCACAGGAAGAGTATTTCCAACACCCCGGATGTGTTACAGTGTGGCACACCCTGGAATGGGGTGTTACTTTCTAATGTCTTCATAAAAGTATTTTCTTCACTAGTTGCCTCCGATGAGGACACAGATGACAGCAGTAACATGAGGTATTCTCTTCAAACCCTGGGCAAAGGCAAGTGGAAGCTTAAAGAAAAAAGGCATGAGTTTGGGTGTTAAATTTTTCTTTTTTTTTTTTTTTTTTTTTTTTTGTAGAACATCATCTCAAAGGAACAGCTTTGTTCTCAGATGGAGGAAAAAGAAACCCCAAACAGACAGGAGAGCAAACGAACCATCAGTTGTAACAACAGAGATAAGGCCCTAAAAAAAAAAAAAGAGTAAAGATCCTGTTACGGTTCGATTAAATGTGGGAGTGAGTATCTGGGGCAAAATAACCTAGATGCTGTCAACCCACCCACAAGTACTTTTCCTAGCATGCCCTCACCAACAGCAGCACAGCCTCAAAGACTACACCTTGTAGGTGAGGGTACACATATGTGTATGCGTATATGGGGTCACTCCACAGCCCTCTGCGCCGCTCTTCCTTTACTGCAAGTTTTATGGAACCACATCCAGCTCCACCAGCTGTCACATCAGTAGTCTGCACACATAAGGAATTGTGGCCATGTAGGCACGGGCGTTTACAATAGACTGAGCCTGTGCCATTCAGGGTCAGAGAAGAAGGCTTCGGAGGCTTGAGCCGATGAATCCTCAAAAATGCTTTTGATCATTTTGAGCTATATGGAGCTGGAAGGTAACACAGGAAGGGTCAGACAACACCCGAGGGACACAGCGTCTTCAATGCCTTTCAGTTATCACAGAAGGCGTTTGAAACATGGTCATCAGCACCCCTGGGACACTGGGAATGAGAGGCGTTCCTCTTGACAAGCAGCAGCACAGCGAGGTCTAACTCTGCAAGACACCAGCACACCCTGTATCTTCCAAATTCATATGACAAACCAGTATTTTCCAGAAGCTACTAGGGGAGATATTTATCAAGGTAAAGATTACAGTGCTGCCTAAGCCAAAACTAGCAATAACATTTAACAGCTGGAGGGTATGGATGATACACACTTGCTTTTAGAGTAGAAATTTAGTATTAAGGATATCATAGTACCAGGAATAATATAAAACTAGTTCAGACAGAAAGCTTGTAAGACCTTCCTGTGAGTATCAAGTGTAAGTTGTGTACCTGAGGAAAGCAAAGGACATCAAACATCCATCTGTTGTGATGGTTTACCTTGGACTCTTGCAAGGTCCACCCTCTTATGTCAAGACAGGGCACTATCAGGTCAGTAATTTTCATCTCTCCACTCTATATGCACGTGAAGACCTCTTTTGTTTCAGGAGCCAGAAACACATTAGCCATTTGGTTATAATTACATGAAAATTGAACTCTATGCTACATTAACTTTTACTCTAAAGAGAAGACAACTGGAGAGAGCATTCAAGAGGGAATGGTTAGATTAACAGCTGTCATATACAGTTGTTCTTTGACAGCAACAGCAAAAATTAATCATATCGACCATTCTCAACAGAAACACCAGGGCAGCAGCTTCCCAATACGGAAAGGACTGTCAGCAGGACTGCAGAATTCAGGTTCTGTTCACGAGAGTTCACTTAAATGTAAAATACATCATTTTCCTTCTTTAATAAGGCTTTATTGTATTTAGGTTTAATAAGTGTATCAAAACCTGATTTAGCAAGTAGCAAAATAAGATTTACTTTGTACTTGTATTTATACACCAGTATAAAGTATGTCTTTGTGGTACTTTTAAGCCTATAATCTCAGGAGAATAACACCAGTTTCAACTTCCTTTCCTACTCAACTGTTGTAAGCAAAATCATGCTGCAATTTGCTAAGTTAAAATTCTGCTAGGGGTTAAAAAGAAAATGTTATTCAATTAAAGTTGAAACAATCCTAAAAAGTCATTTTAAGGAACTCTAATGTTCCATCTCAAAGGGTCATTCTGTTAGGCAGTACGTCTTACTTGGCAGAAGTTTAAAGTTAAAGCATGCAAAAGTCAGGCCTATAGTCTCAAATTTATACCGTTTACAAACACTTGCCTATGGGGACATAAAATCCCTTCTCTAAAACAAAAGAACTAATGGCTGAGCCCCATGTAAACATTCTGTTAACTGTTCTAATTGTGCTTTCTGCAAAGATGGAAAGCTCTTCCATGCCAGCGGAGGGCTGTGACAGTCAGCTCACACAGCAATCACTACCTGACAGCAGGACCTTTCAGTAGCAGGACGTCCTCCTCAGAGGGGTAATGAATGATTCTGGAGCACTCCATTGTCCCAGAGCTCACTGCAGAGCAGATATCCCACCTAGCTCCAGAGCCAGCAGCGTAACTGTGTTAGATCAGTACACAGCACAGCAAGTCGTCTTAGGCAGCTACCTTAAGCTTTGCCTCTTTAGTGCAGGGCTCTGGATCCCAAAAGCTGTAAACGCAAGGCACTGCACAATGCAGCACTGAAAGCGCACTCAGTGTTAGCTTATAGATATATGTATGGTACTCCACAGCAGTGTAAGTTAATCTTTAGGGTATGGAAGATGTCCCTAAATGCATTTAGATGTTAGCACCAGATTGTCGTGCTTTGCTAACTAAACCTCCACACACTTAGACTCATTTCTGCTTTCTTGTAGGCAAGCCCATCAGACATGCTCTGGGTACTACAAGTTAGCACTGACCATTTGTGTGAAGTTCCTTTGGCAGCATCAGAGCCCATCACATATTCATTAAGTGCCCTCACTACATGGCAGTTTCTGAACTTTCATATATTTTCATCTCATTAACGAGGGGTTTATGACAGCCAACTAAATGCACGTTTTCCTGCACTAACACAAGCCAGAAAGAAAAGCACACTGACACTTTTGCAGTATCTTAAGGAACAAATTTTGATTTTGCTCGTATCTATGTGAATTTAAGCTATGAATGAATGGAAGTATGAAGAGTGAGGAACTCCTACTCAGCAGATCTTTTCCTTAAAAATGAAGGACAAAGCTTTAGTAAACCCCTTAAGATCCAAGCTTCCTTCACATCAATAACCATTTCATTTTCTGTTCTCCTTCTTCCAGGAATCACAGTGGAGATTTTAAGACACAGCATTCAGTTTGAAGGAAGTGAAGTGTTTACCTGGCCTCAGGACTGAAGCTTATGTAGCCAGGAGGTATAGAAGATTCAATGCTACTAAGCACAAGCACTAGAAACTGCTTATACTAAGAAAGTTAAATTCAGAGAATTTTAAAGCCATGTATATCGTGACACTATATGCCATCAGACCAATGCTTTTAAACATGTCTTAAAAACCTTGACCTTCCAAAAGTGAACTCCAGACTGAAATGGCACATAAAGCACTGGTGTAAGTTGCATCACTGAAATAGGGTGCGTCACTGCAGTTGCAGCACTAGTATGATTGAAATAAAACATTTCTGTCACCTCCTGTACAATTCAGCACACCCTCATTGCACCAGCATTTTGAAAGAGACTATGAGAGATCCTAGTAAATTACTCAATTAACAATCAGCTATACAGACACCCAAGTAAAGCACTAAGCCCACATCTCTGCTTCATAGCCATGGCTCTGTCAGATTGCACTTTCCAGCTTTTTAAATTCTTCTATCTACCGCAGCAAGACAAGCACTTCCCACTCACAAAGTATTGTTCTGTTCAGCTTGTGAATAAGGACATTGAGCAGTAGGAAACAGTATTACAAATAATTTCCTAGGAAAGTAAAAATAATTTCAAATCATCAAATAAATATGGATTACTTACATGATATCTACTTGGAACAACAACAGTACTGCATCATCCAAAAAGGCAGACAGTGACAAGGAACTACATTAGTGTAAACCTGTAGTATTATTACAAAGGGTCCTTGGTTTTTAACATGGAAATATTAAAGAATCCCCTCCAGCTTGAGTATGAAATGAAGTATAAAAGCCATTCCATCTTTGACCAAACATTTTAAGGCATTGTCAAAAATTTTCACACTTTTGTCACCACATCCACAGATAAGAAGCACTGCCAATTCAAAACCAGTTCTTCTATACAGCTACCTGTTCTGTCAGTGTGCTGCCCAATGAAATACTACTTAGTAGCCCTGGAAGTAAATCAGCGTCTCTTTTGCTCTATAACATTATTAAAAAGTTAAAAGTCACAGATACTGGCATTAGAGGCTTAACTTCACTCTGCCAAATAAAGTGATCAGTGTAAGGGGTAAGCAATTCATTCTCTTTGTATTTCAGGTCAACAATAGCTTTACCTGCATAATGTACAGGGATTTCTATCTTTGGCCCTATGACGTAGTGACCCTCCTCCAGACTGTGAGCTGTAATTGTTGTCCACTGCCGACATGAATGAATCAGAAGATAATCGCTCTCTCGAAGGCCTTCTACAGTTTCTCCTGCAAAACAGATACAGGTTTTTTTTAAATAACTCACATTTACTGCATGAAGAATTAGGAAAACTTCACAACAAGCATTTTAATCTTATTACTCTATTTTTCAGATGTTTTGATATTTATAAATCCAATTAAGTAAATTTCAATCCTACATAGTATTTGTTTTTGCAATGTAAGCACTTTACAGAAAACAAACATAACACAAAACTCAGTGCACGAATGCAATGCCACAGAGATGTAATTGAGATTACTCAGCAGTGGTTCTGAGGCTCCTTCTTCAGCCTTCTGCATAAACAGAATTTTCATATCTCTATTTATGTCTGCCTATCTCAATACAAACATACGAGTGCTCTTTTAATTTTTAAATAAAGGGGAAAAAATTACATTTTCATTTGTTGAAAGATCAGCATCATGTTACCCTACAGCCATCTGAAGCCAAAAGTTCACCACTATGAAGCAACTGGGTACCACACTTGCAGATACAGAGATTTCAGCTTTGTCATTCTGTCCCTTTGCAAGTCACTGCTTAATGAGCGGTTCCTATGTCTGTAAACTTAATTCTGCCACTTAATGAGGAAAAAAAACCCCAAAACCTCATATACATCTAAGCCTTCTATCAGAGAGAAATTCAACCAGAAGCCCCCTCTGGATAATATCCTGCTCATATTTGCTTGGCTTTCCAGCAGTTGCAAGGAACACATTAGATGGACTACTCAAAGTCCCAATTGCACACCTCAAGCATGATATATGAACAAAATTTCATAGAGCAGGATGTATCATGGCAGACAGCTCTTGCATACCCGCAGTCCTGCTCAGTATGCTTCTGCATTAAACACACAGAATACAGCCTTTCTCAAGGTGTCTTTAAAGCAGCCACGTGAAAACTTTCAGGAACACTTAGTAGGCACTAAACATGGGCCAAGAATAACGAAGCTTTAAATTTCATTTTCCCTCTCTCCCATCAGCCCTCTGCAGTTACAGACAAATATAAAGCAAGCAGTTTAGCCCTGGAATCAAGTTTGGACAAAACCCATCCCCTTCAGCTACTATAACAAACTGCACTTTCTGTTCACAGCCCCCTGATATTCTTAAAAGGCAGTGGAAGAATGAGACTTTCCTCAGCCTGGGGCAGCAGACATTTCCCCTGTTCAATCTCTGCACAGGAGACATACTTCCCATTGAGCTATTTTTTTGCCCACACTAGCAATCTTTTTCACCGTAGGCAATGGCTACTACACACCCCATTCCTGTCTGATTTCATGCTCCCATTCTATCAGAAAGTGCCCTCCTACACAATTCAAAACACAGCAACTGGTGTGTGTGAGAATTATTATATTTTAAATCAGAAGAAACCATTACAACCACCTGCTCCGACACTCCCTGGCCAGAATTCTGCTTGTTTCCTCCAGAAACTTGGATTTGGCTAAACATGGGGACAGACCAACCTGCAGAGTCCGAGAGGCGGACTTCCCTGGGTCTGCTGTCCTACAACCTGTTAAACCTTAAAAAAAAAAAGTCTCTATTTTAGACATTTGGAGCTTTAATGTATAACAGTGGATAAACTGCTGTTGTGGGATTATAGAGGGGGAACAACAAAGAAGTAAGCTAAAGGGTATACAAGACTCCTTAAGACTAGTTATTCTTGCTCCTACAAAGGTACCATTCCCAGGTATCCTCCTTTATCACAGCACAGAAAGTAGCTCCCGGGTAAGCAGGACATTTCAAGAACTGGTTTCCAAGCGCTCCATGGACCACATCCCCTGGCAGCCCAGCCAGGCAGACAGGCTGCTTAACACCAGTTCCTGCTCCCTGGGAAGCAGCATCCCTCCACCCACAGTGTGCTGTGAGAAGGGACTTTGGAAAGCCTAGGGAAGAATGGCAAACTGCCATGCAGTGCTGGAGGGCTCTTTGGTCCCATCCATATCTTGAAAGAAATTCACATATGGTTGCTAGAGGAGTCATGCACCCACTAAATTTTAGCATATCATCTGGTCTTGAGCATCTCCTGTTTTCTGTTCACAGGGCAATTCCTCATAGGTATGAAAATTACCTTCAGCTTGCTGAAACAGAGGTTTACAATTCTGGGGGAAAACCTACTAATAATAGTAATATATGATGTTACCTGCAACTCATGTTTCAGTTCAGAGGGTAGGCTCATGCTTTCTATAATCCACGGCAACAAATAATTATTCCATCCCACAACAAAATAAAACCAATGACACCTAAGGGAAGAATTAGTATTTTACTAGTCTCACTGACAGTGGTAAATAAATTTTGAAGAAAATACAAAGCATCTCTGGTATGCTTTTTCTCTGCTTTACAATTTGTAGGTATAGTTTCACAATGTTGCTTAAAGGGAGGCTGGATTCTGCATCCAGGATTGAAAGGAAATAATTACAGTATGGGTCACCCTCGAAGAGTCTGAGAAAGATATTCTCAGGAAAATAAAGACACCCAATTATGAAAAGGAGCTTCCAGCTTTCACATGCCACGATCTGTTAAAGTGGTTACTCCACTAAATCTGGGTGGGACAGGTGAATGTAAAAAGAGATTACTAAGGCAGGGCCAAGAGTGAGTACGTAATTAAGTCTGCAGCTGGAAGTAGCTGTATTTTTTAAACAGAACCTTGGAAACCACAGTTCTTGTTACACCAATTATTCGGTCCAACTGATTACATTGGAAACACATTTCATGCTTTGCCATGGGAGACTGAGATGAGGAGAGAAGATGGAGTGGATGCAATAGGGAGATCACAATCTCTTGGGGGCTCCCTCACAGCAGGCAGGTCTGTCCTTACTAAGCCCTGATCTTTCCTAACTGTGGATGATTCCTGGGCTTGGTTTATAGGAAGTGGCTCCTTGTCACCAAAGGGATTAATGGATTCACAAAAATACCTGGCTAATGATGGCCTTCGTACTATGGGAGGCAATACAAGGAAGAGTCAAATGAGCGTGCAGACAACAGAATATGGCAATACATCCTCTCTTCTTTCTTCCATTTTACTGTAGTCTTGCTCACTGCCCTTAAAGCAATTTCCTCCTGCAGAGGAGGAGGACCTTTCAGGCAGGAGACACCTCAGACCCTAGCTACAAAACTCAACTCCCAGCCAAACCACAGCCCAGACTTCGCCCTTTACACTTTTCTCAGCACCTTGCAAAACAGCCACACATATCCAATCTGATTTCTTCCCCTGCTTCAGTAACACAAGTTGTGCAAGGCCTTCATTAATCACATTTTAACTATGTGGGAGAGAACTCGGCAGTCCTCACATCTACCAGCTATGCAACTCAGTTCTCACCTTTTCAACATACTCCTACACGGCTGCTTACACAGAAATCAGATGCCATGAGAAAACAGAGAACACAGGCCACTCATCTTTAGTAACAGTTTTGTCTCTTATGATCAAATATGGATTAGCTCTATCTTCTCACACTCTCATCCCCACCCCACATGCCTGCAATATAATTAAACCACTTCAGAGAATCTACAGGCAAATACTTGTGTTGGTTTTTCAGCCCCCAAATAAAAGTCAGAGACACAATGAACTATCACAGGCAATTCCCCACCCTTCCCCAAGTTGCCTACCTCTTTCCAAAATATGAGTCAAGTTTATTTGTAATAATGACCAAGACTAAGAAACCTATGATTTGCTAACAGCGACGAAACCCTAAACAGAGCATCAACACCCGCCCCTGCTTGACAATAAAAGCCTCGTGCCTCTGAACTAGAAAGTTAGCCAGTATGTTGCTACACAATCTGTTCTCCTATAAGCACTCTGACCATGACCAGTTTTTGGGCCACTTCACCATGCATCACCAAAGCGGCACTGAAACAGCTATTCATGTGTTCATTGCAAATAAGATGTATTACCAGCTTTTGAGCGATCCAATTCCATGCAACTCCTAAAAATCTCAAATACTGCAAGCACCACCCTTGTTGAAGGGCAACTGTAGAGGGAATGCTGACCATGAAGGGAAAATTGTTCACATGTTGATACAGTTAAGAAAAAATAGGTAGTTGCTTAATCAAGAGTCCCATGCTTATTAAACACCACCTACATTAAATGCCAATACTTCTTTAATAATTCTATCCAGTTCCAAAACTGGATCTTCCACATTCGGGAAACCTTGGCTCTGCCATTGTAAACACTCTAATCTCAAATTAACAGTTAACAACTGCAGAAGACTGGGAACAAGATACCTCAATCTGCAAGTCTGAAGATGAATTTCTGTTTTCACTTGCAGTTTTTAAAAACCAGGTGAGAAAACAAAAGTTGGCTACGCATAGTGACAAAGTTTATACGTGGCAGTGCTGCAGCACAGAACAAAGCTCATTTCTTGTGAAGCAAGCACTGACCTCCCTGCAGGTTGTTGCCACCACTTCCCTTCTCAAAACACATATTTTAGTTTAGTATTTCACAATTTCCAGAAGCCTGAGAAGTAGAACTGAAGAGTACTCCCACCTCTTCTTCGCTTCCTTCTAGATCACAGAATATCTCAAGTTAGGAGGAATGAAGCTGACTAAATTGGTGGCCTTCTATGATGGGGCTGTGGAAATGATGGACAGGGGTAGAGCAGTTGACATCATCTACCTAGACTTGTGCAAAGCGTTCGACACTGTCCCACATGACATCCTTGTCTCTAAATTGGAGAGACATCAATTTGATAGGTG
>JANHGB010039859.1:5294-28721 GCA_026283785.1 Coracopsis vasa | reverse complement strand
GTATGTCTTCCCTCACCTACTCTCAGTTACTTGAGAGTCAGTTTAGTAACCAAAATTAAAGTATGTAAGAGAAACAGAAATCAATGATTGCATGGACTTCAGAGAGTTTGAGATTCTAATCTACTCAAATATGCTCATTATTATGAAGGTTTTAACCTTTTCCTTGGCTTCTATCCACAAAATATTTAATTATTTTCATTGTAATTGATCATTTCAAAATTGAAAGCTTTTGTGTTGTCTTTGGTACATAAGCATGAAGTCATAAAGTCAGAGTAGATGAAAAAAGCGAAACGTATGTCTGTGATGTCCTTTCAGTAAAAAGCTGAAATGTGTTCTGCAAATTGCTTGGAAAATTGCAAATCATGAAAACCTTTATAAAAGTGAGATTAAGGGAAATAGCACACAAGCAGAGGAGGTTTGAGTAATTCAGATAATAATACTCTCCCCTTATAGGCCAGAGAGCTGCAGTCAGGAGCATCAGCATCTGCCTGCTGCCCTCTCTCCTTGCCGAGGGATGCTCTGGGGTCCAGATCTCTAAATGAGTTCTTGGAGGTGCTCTCCAGCAGCATGTACCTGGATCCATAATCTGGAGATCCTTCAGAGACACCTGATCTTTCCCAGTGACTAATAGCTAAACTTCCTACACTTCAGTAGCTAAATTAAATGATGTGAAAGCCTTGCACAGTGCAGCTTGGTGGTTAGGACCAAGATACCAGCACTGAAAATCATTGCTTATTAAATATTTGCTAGATGCATAAATCTAAAAAATCTGCATTTTGAAAACCAGCTAGTTTAGGAGACCAGCAGACTGGTGTGACGATGGAGAAAGTGCAGTAAACCTCTCCAGATCCTAGCCAAGAAGCCTAGAAAAATGTTTCCACAGTGATACTAAAATCTTAATAACCTGTCAAACGTGCTGCTCAGAAGACATTTGGAATGAAAAATAGCTCTAAGATTTCCAGCTGAACAATGCAGAGTTCATTATACATCCATCAAAAGCCAAAGTGAAAGTTAATTTACCTCAAGTCATTCTGCTGATGAAAGCCAGAGCCTAGTTTTTAATTTTAGAAGAGAAAACTGGCTTTCTAACTGCCTGCCTTTGTAAATAGAACAGTAGTGAAATCTGAGCATGGAAAGGTAAATCTAACTGTGAGGGGATGAATACTGGAAGGTACTATTATAGCTAAAGTGTTACCTGAACACAGACACTGGGGAAAAAATAAAAACAGTCCTGGGACTACAAGCATGAAAAGCTGAAACCACTGACAGATGTAACTTGATAATTACACCACCCAGGTAATTTTTATTATTATTTTTTGTTAATGATCTGAGAAGGAAAAATTGCTCCTATAAAATACAGAACACCAAGACCATGCAGAAAAGAAACCAACCACCCAGAAGTCTACATTAATAAGAGAGTTCTGTAGCACACCAATAAACCTTGCAGCATCTTCCCAGCAGCACGAGTCCTGCAGAGAGTGGCTAAATTTCATCTTATTTATAACCGATGAATCAACCCCAGGAGTTGCTGCTGGCATTCAGGAGAGCCTGGGCACCCATACTGTTCGTGCTTTTGGGTGTCCTTCAGACTGTCAGACAAATCTGGGCTGTTCTCAAGGATTTGTCTCCAAAAATAGGAAATCTCTGCCTTTTCCTAGTGTTAAGCTCACACAGGTGTTATCTCAAGCTTTGCGTATTTACCAGTCATCGTGGTGTTTGACTTGTAAGGCAACACCTTATTTGGGGGTGGAAACTGATGTGGTTACAAAAATACTCTTGATTTTCTCTGGGAGTGATGTGCTCATTTGTAACAGGGTCTTTTTAGCAGGCCTGCTGTTGAAGGAAGGAGAAATTTTTGATCAAACTCAGTTTTAGTGAGAAAACTCAAGCTACAAGTAGACATGGCACTTTGGTTATCCCATTAAGAGCAGCAGCAGATCTTTGAATACTTCACTACAAGAAGCCACCATGATAATTTTTGTGAAGGAAATCTTTAAGAGGGGTGGTACAGACAAATTGATGACTTACCTTTTTGTGTAATTAAAAGCTGCTATTTCTAAAGTCTTTGGCAGACAACAAATTAGATGGGAACCTAAAATAGGAAAGAGTTATTACTCTTGTAACAGGAGGCTACACTTCTCAAGTGCAGAAGCTGTTAATTAGGATGTGGATGCTAATTTAACAAAATGGGAGAAGCTTAAATTAAGGTGTTTCAACCAGAGATGAAATGAGGAAATGTGAACTCCTGAGACCGTACAAAAAGCATAACATCACCAAGGTTGTGCTTTCTCATGAACCCTCAGTTCCCAGGGTTTTTCTCCAGAAGGACACAGGGATGGTCACCTCAAGGGGCACAGCCACCAGAGCCTCCTTGTACCCGTGGGGGCACCTAAAGTAAAAGGGTAAATACCCAGAGTTGGATTTCTTCCTTTATTTCCAACTTTTTCTCACCAGTGTCAGTTTCTTCTCCTGAGACTGTTACTCTTTATTTGTACACATGGCATACAGAGATAGTTAAGCACAAGTTCAGATCTCTTATTATGATTCTTGTAGGAAAAATGCAAATTAAGGGCTTGTGCTATGTATTGCATATGAATGACAGAGCTTGCCTTTGGCTTGTTTTAATAATAAAGATATTGGAGCGAGTAGCAGATTTAGTTCCAGCGCACACAGTCTTAGGTGCAGTACATGCTATATTCCAGAAGATACACCACAGCTAGTGATGACTCATCCCTACTGTTGCAGTAATTACAGTTCAGCTAGGAAAGATGTAGCAGAATTTATTCAAGAATGTTTAGCCTGAAGGCATCTGACTGTTAAGAAAATGTGTGAAATGGTTTTTAATTTGGGTAGCTTTTTAGAAAGAAAGCTTGTTGTAGCTTGACTAATCTGAGCAGAATAACCTAAGAAAAGACCCCAACAACCAAACCCAGTTCCCAGGGTGCCCCAAACACCCCCTGAGATAGCCCAAGCAATGGTGACACCATCCAGATGTGCTTTGCTGTGTATTTTGTCGTGTGCTGGAGGAAAGAGAGGAGAAGGCTGACCTCACTTGTGCCACATGGTCTGCAAGCATATCCCACCTACCCAGCCCAAACCCAACCAATTTTGTTGATTTTTAGGGGGATTTGCTCTGACCACAGGCATGAGCAGCAGCCTTGGGTGGGCTTTGCCTGTGTATCTCTGTTCCAATTAAGTATCTAATAGATGTGATCAGGTGTCTAATACCTACAAAAGCCTTCCCCCCATGTTGTGTATTTTTGTACTAGATCCTTCCTATATCCTATATAAATTGGTTGACAACTACCTTAGCTTTGCTTTTAAATGAAGCAAATTTTTCATTCAAATAATCTTATTTACACAATACATGGAGCACAAAGCCTGGTCTCATCGGCCTCCAGACCCTGGAAATCAGTGATAAAATGCATTAAAGCCTTCACTGGTATAGTTTACACATTTACAGCAGTGGTTGTGGTCTCCAGCAATAGAAAAGGCAATAAATAAA
The DNA here is from genome assembly GCA_026283785.1 of Coracopsis vasa. NCBI lineage: Eukaryota > Metazoa > Chordata > Aves > Psittaciformes > Psittacidae > Coracopsis > Coracopsis vasa. The sequence continues at coordinate 25,216 of JANHGB010039859.1, read as the reverse complement.
ATCTGTTAAGATTGTTCTTTTCGTTATCATATTATTTTATAGCCTTTGGTGTCTTAACCACCCATGCATAAAATTGACTGATACCACTTGTAATTACTGGGAATAATTATGCTTAATTGCTCTGACTGAGATTTAAAGCTTTATCTGGGATCCCAATGTGAGATGTGAGACCACTGCTCGGTACTGCACTAACCCAGGCAAGATCCCAATGAATGTGAGAGTGGGTGAGGAGGAAGCACATCTTCTCACAGCAGTGAGATCTTGCCTGCAGCACTGAGCCCATGCAGCTGGAAGAAGCAGCCAGAAAGAGCCTGCAAAGGTGCAAGGATGCTTATGCTGCTGCAGAAGAGGTGGGAAAACAGGACTGCAGTAGGGCGCCAGGGCACAGCATGTGGGAGAAGCAGAGTTTGGGTCACCCAGTGACATGTCAATTGACAGTTATTTATAATGTTGGTGGATGGAATGGGGAAGCTGCATTGTAAAATGCAAAGGGAGATGGAGACGGCAGCACTTTGGGCATTACTCATATTCAGAGAAGTGCCTTGGAGAGGAGTGGTTGCATCTCACTGCACACGAGATCTGAAACTGAGTGCTCAGGATTTACTAGCTGTCCCTGTAAATGGGGTGGAGGAATTGATTTTTAGTAATAAATAGGTTTTCTACCAAGCAAGCTGTCTTCTATGTATGTTTTCCACTCTCAAGATCTGGTTGTTGACATTTTAGAGAAAAGTCACCAGTGCAAATAAACCCCCTGTTTTGTCAGCTTTTCTGTGTCTGTGCACAGTGACTGGGACATCAGCATCCTTACTGCACCAAAAACATAGCACATAGAAAAACAAAAGCATAGAAAGATCTTCTCCCTTCCTTTGTGGAAGAGATGGCAGCAAGCTGGTCACCTTCCACACAGGCAGGTCTCGGGTTTCCCACCTGCAAGGATGGTCAAGGATCTCATTCTTCTTTTTTTCCACTGGACAAATTCTTTCATTTCACATCTTCCCTAGGAAGTCTGCTTGCCTTGTAATTGAAGTAATTGTATTTGAAATAGAATTTTGAGATGTTTTCAAACTGACACCTTCCCAGTTTAAGTCAGGACCTTCTGTTGGACGAAAGGTGATGTCTGCATCAATTCTCCTAGCAGAAAGTAATTTTTTATCATCACAAACTCATCCTTGGATTTGTTTTATGGCTGTTGAAGATCTGATCATTCTTATTCATTTATTTATTTCCAGCCTACCTGTGACTTTGATTTGATCACTCTAGCTTTCCATCCAAGTAAAATTGCAATGCATAAGCCAGATAATAAATTTACTTAAATACGGGTGTATTTATTTAAGCTTCTTAAAGTGAAATCCAAGGAAAAGTACACAGAATTGATTCATTCTGCTATAAGTCATTGAATCTGAGCTTGCTGATGACCCTAAGGAGGAAAAGTTCAAGTCACCAAGCTCTGCTCCCCACAAAGGGACACTGCATTGTGGCAGCAGTGACACCAACACATCTGCCATGCTGCAGGATCAACCTTGCAGTCCTCAAGGTCTCATCAAATTGTACTGTCAGAGTTGCACTTACTATCCAGTCCCTCCTTCCACCAGCCTGGTCTGGCCAAGAAATGGGTCTTTTACAGGGGACAGGTACAATACTGAGGTTTGGTTTACCTTGGTGGGTTTTTTGGTGATTAGGCTTTTCATTTTTTATTTTGCTTTTCTGTTATGTTTGCTGCTCCTTTATTGTTCCCCTGCAGTTTATTCCTAGGGAATTTTGCATACACATAAGAAAAACCACAAAGGAGGCTTAAGTCTGCAAAGCTATGTGAAGCACATTTTAGTTTTACCTTTCACACAGTCAGTCATAGCTTTAAGCGTAGAAAATGCTATAGACCAGCTTGAGATAGACAGCATAATTTATTTTTTTTTTTTTTGCTTTAAATGTCTCTCAGTTATACAGTATTTTGGGAAAAAGCAATGTCTCAGTAGTCAACATAAGGAATGTGGAGACATACTTTAAGGAGTTTATTTTAACCGTTATGCATTTAAATTGATCCATTAGAGTGGACATATTCTCCCTTCTGCCAATAAAGATCAGTCTTAAGAGAGCAACGGAGGCTCTTCAAGGAATTATTTTTGCTATTTCAAAGTTTAATCAGCTACTCATTTTATGAAAACAATGATTTTATACAGATTAAGCAACCTTCCGTTTAACCTTTTGGGCCATATATTTATTTTTGGCAATTGCTATGTGACACTATCTATTATTACAGATTTAGGGTATAAATGAGCTAGCAGCAACCAGATCAGATCCTCAAGGCACTGTATGGATCCAGACTTCTTGATTACCTGCCTTTCATTGCTCTCTACCAGCCAGCAGCAGTCACAGGGATGCCAAGTAACTATTGTGAGCATTGAAGAATAGAGGTGGGGTACACAGCATTTTCCCACAGTGTCTTTTGTTCATATATTATAATGACAGCTGAAATAGGAAAAGGTAGGACATTTAATGCCTGTAGTATTCAGTCCTGCTTCCACTTCTAAAGGATTTACATATAGGTTGAAATGTTAAAAGCCCCTCACAATAAGTTATATGATCTTAAAAAATATTAATACCTGAAAAATATCTCTAAAGTGTAAAGCAAGACTCATTATGAGAGATAATGCTTGTGGGACTCTGAAGCACAACTGATGCCAGAGACTGACCATATTCATCATGTTCTCCAGAGGAGCTAAAAATCTTCCAGATTGCTTATTAAGTGGCAGCTGGGAAATAGCTATGGAGTCTCTCTAAACTCGGCATTGCAACACTTCTTTTGATAAAAGAGAACAGGAAAGAAAAACAGTTGATATTGCCAATTACCACTTATTAAGACATGAAAACAGATTGAAATAGTTGCTGGCAGAATCCAGTATTAAAAAAAAAATCAGATCCACATAAATAGCATTTGCTCAATGATGGCAAGAGACTGACTCAGTTGGACAAATTGTAGACCACAGCCTAGAATCCAGGAGCCCTTCTCAGACTTTGATGATCCTACTGCCTTGCCTTTGCATTGCTCACAACAATTAGTGTGAAAGTGATGTACAAACTGGTGAGATCTTAAAAAAAATTGCTAATGTAAAACTCCATAGAAAGACTTCTAAATCAATGAGGAGGTTAAAGTAAAATAAAAGCAAATACATATTGCTGATTATGTTCTTTCATTGGAATTCAGCTCAGATGGTAATGAGTGATTAGGACCTCACTAGTTCAACCCACTCTCATGTATATAACATTGTGGCAGTTTCAGGACACATGCACCTGCATGCACAGGACATGTATGCACGCTAACGCTCTCCTTCCCCACAATCTGCAGAACGATTTCTTTTATCAGTCAGTGTTCAGATAAATTCTAAAGTCCTTTAAAGCTCTCAATGCGCATGAAGTAGTTTGTGCACCAAACCACCAAGTGTTTAAAAAAATAGGTGTCTGAGTGTATCTATGCCCTGACGATGCATCTTCCTGTGGAGCCAAGGGAAATAGTACCAAATTCATTAGACTTTGGGGCTCTAGCAACTCAGGGAATGCTAATTATTGTGCATTGTTAGGAAATTATCTAATTGTAAGTCCCATTTCAAAGCTCATTTTCCCTCCATGCCTGGTAGCATTAGCTTTCAGATGGTGTTTTGTTAAGCTCACTACACTTCATGCTTGTGACAGCTTGTCTTAAAGCCAAGTGAAGGTGAACCTGTGTGCTGCTGGTCTACAGTGCTTCCCATGAGGTTTGCTCCAGATTTAACAGACTGCTGTAGAAGTAGAAACAAAGCAGCACTTCCCAGGTAAGGTGGAGGGCATAGAATGATGTCTTCCTTCAGGAGCTGGAGGAGAGGGATGGCCCCTCTGGCCTCCACTGCTGCTCACCTAGCTGAACTCATTTAGAGTATTTTGACCAGCAAGTCAAATATTCCTCTCCGGCTCTTCTGACCATGGCTGGTTAGTTGTGGCTGGTATTAGGTGAAAGGCTGTCCCATCGAAGATGTTCTGCTGTCTTCTTTTTGTCTTCATCTGTATTAAACATAACTTTCATCTTTCCTGTATTTTTCTCTGTAGCCTACTAGCATTATTACTGTATAATTTTCTCTTTGTACCTAGGAAGCTATTTGGAAAATACATTCATTGTTAAGAATCTGTATCTCTTGACTTGTAGTTCTAATTACAAATAATGATTTGATGGGGCAAGTTAAAATTATCATCCTGGTGACTGAATGGCAAGGTTCAAACAGCCAAGAGCTCTGTCTCACCACCTGCAGCAATTTCAGAAAAAGAAAGGTAGAATTGCATTAAGTGATTATTTCCATCACTGTAAGATGTGGTAACATCCTCTATGGTCTCCCAGTAAGGATCTCCATGGCAAATAGGGCAAATTTCACTATGGACACTTTCCCCATAATAAAATTTTGTCCAACATCAGCCCAAAAGATTGAATTATTTTTATTTATTTATTTTTCTGCCCTGACCATCTATTTATTTATTTATTTGAAAGGAGTGCAAGAGATGTGGTGCAAGGAGATGTGCTGACCTTTGAATAAGAAGGATTAACACAGGACCAGAACAGTTTTTTGGTTCAATAAGCTGGAAAATAAGACATGGACTTTTTGTCAGGGATGATACAGATGAGAACCTGCAAATTTGATCACATGGCATTAATTTGGGATGATTTGAAAACAAAATTTTATCACCAAAATCTGTCTGTTGTCTCTGCCAGTGTGGATATGGGACCATTCAAAACCTTCCATGTGTGAGAAGAGGGCAGGAGATTGAGATCCATCAGAAAGCCAGAGCAGCCTGAGGCTCGGGACATGTGGACAGGGTGCACAATGCAAAGACATCATTGCAGTATTTGTCATGCTACATCTTGACCAGGAATTTCCTCTTGGCCTTGAGAAACTTTCTCAGTAACGGTTTACAGAGGAACCTTTTGGTTTAATGTAGCAACATATAAAAAAAGAGAGTGAAAACTTCCTTGTTCACCTTGATTCAATGATATCTGCTCTTAACAAAACCTATTGGATAGCACCCTCTCACTTTTTAGCTTTGGCAGTACATGTCCACCCAGCTAGGTGAAGCTGAGGTAAAGCAGATGACTCCTGTTTGCATGATAGGGGCTTCTAAGTGTGTTCCCTAAGTGGCAGCCAGGGAAATGAGGGAACCCAGCATTACAACCAGTTAAAGAAACTGGGTAACGCTTTTAGAGATGTTAACCAATATTAGCATTGCATTAAGTACTGACATGGCTTAGAATGTGTCCCAAAAAAAACAGATCTGGGCATTTACTGCATTTCAGTGCTATCCAATTGTTTCAATATTTGGACCAATGAACTCTTGCACAATTCAGCAAATAATTCTGCACAGAGGCAGTAAACAGGAGACAAGCATTTAGTCAATACAGTTTGTACAGTATTTTGCCAAGGATAGAGCAGAATTTGGTGCTGCCTCTGCCAGCCTGCATCTCAAGCAGAAATGAGTGCTGGGGAGCAGCAAGGGCTGACCAGACAAGTTCTGCTGTTTCTCCTTGAAAATTGGTCAAGGATGGAAAAGATGACTTCCAGGGAGCCTAAGGGACTGTACAGACACAGAGCACGATCAGTGTTTCTTTCCAAATAGTAAAAAAAAATTAAAACAAAAAAGAGATTGATAGAAAGAGAAAGGGAAGGGGAAGAGGGAGAAAAAGGGTGGGAAGGGGAGAGAGAGAAAATAAGACATATATGAGGAGTTATGACATTTCCATTGCCGTCTACCTTTAATTTTCAGACTATTTTGTTTCCAAGGGTTATGAAATTCACTTAGATGGAGGGTATGTATCAAATCAACCTGATGGTTTTGCCAGGATCTTTATTTAAAACCTTACCCCTTAAATTATACAGCAGTTGTCTGACAGAAAGATGATTGAATTAATGAGGGATTATTACAATATTCTTGATTTGAAAAATTAGAAAACAACACCTCCCTCTGCCCCCAGGAGATCTGTCTGTTTCATTAACAATTAAGAGAAAAAATTGACACTGTGAGAGCTGCAAATCATGCTCCCCATGAATAATATAGAGAATGTTGGACCCAAATATATCTAAAGTATTTTCCCATGAATCTGTCAGCTCTCATTTGAAAAAGCTGTATGTCTATATGTCCACCTGTTATGTTGTCTGAAAGTAAATGGAGAAATGGAAACCAGCAAAGTAAATTGTTCTTCCCACTCCCTCCCCACCCTCAAACCCCAAATCCCCCTGTGATAAAGAAGTAACTCATTATACCATGAAGATTGCTTATCTTTCTGAACAGATAAAGTACTGTTTGTTAAGTCTCTTTTCACATAAGTTTCCCAGGTAAGACTGTGGCACTCAGGGATGTCCTCAGATACACCACTATCTGATTTTTTTTATCATTTAAACGATAGCAATCATTTTACTGAAGCTGTTCAGCACAAACCTGAAACTGGTTTCCCCTGCTGAAAGCTCAAATAATAAGGTGACACTGGAACATCGCACTTGCCCAGCTGACTTCTGATTTTAATGACAGGGTTCTGCATTCAGAAAAGTTCTGCTATAAAATCACTATTAAATTGCCAGTTTGCGTACCGGTCCCACATGCTGTGGGCAGCTGGGAGGATGCTGCCCACCAGAGATGGTAGCCTCTATTATGTGTTGTTTGGCCAGATCCCCTTATATTTTGCATTTGGCCCAGTGAATTGCCTGAACTCTGATTGATAGTAAAGTCTGATGGAGTACTAGGAGCTGTCCCTGAGGAGGACAGTTATTGTCAGTGAGGCAACTAAGGCTGGGTTTTGTTAGCATTAGGAAAAACAAAAAAGGGGAAAAAAAGGAAGAAAAATAATCCTGTGGCTGTGAAAAAGATGAGAAGTTGCTGGTCAGGTCCATAATTATTTTGGAGATATTACGCGGTGTTTCTGATATCTACAATGTGATCTAGCAGTGATCTTGGACATCTTTATAAATGCTTTACTGCAAGGAACATGGGCAAGCTGTAAGCATGAGCTCCAGGAAGCAAAGTCACCAATTCTTAAGTCCAGACCTGTTCTGGAAACATGGTCCCAAACAGCTAGGAATTCTGGGGGGTTCATTTAATTTGAGTTTACATGATATCAGTGAATTTCTTTTTTTCTTTTTTAATACTTTATTTATTCTTCCATGCAAATAAATTTACAATCTGTTAGAGGAGTATTTATTAGCACAGATATGCTGCCTGTAGGCAGCTGCATTAGGACACCTGGGCAAGGGCTATGTCTGCATCTCTTCACTAAGAAAAATAACTAGATGTGTGGAAAATGGTACTCAGAGAAGATCATGAGGGGATATAGCCTTCCTGGGAAACTTTAAAAGGCATTGGGCTATCTTCATATTGCTTATTTTTAGTTGACCAAGTGCAGTAAGACATGCTTTGAGTAGAGCACAAAAGCATAAGCATCACAAATTGAAAAGACAGTGAATCTTCATTATCCTTACCATAAGCAAATTTGCAGCAGCTGTTGCAACAGCAGAAGGGAACAGTACCATCAGATTTCCAAAACTATCTCTATTTTGATAGATAAGGCACAAAAGTGACTGAAATTTAACTTCGTCTTGGCCCCTGCAGAGGGACAGTGTTCAGTGCAGTTTCTGAAGAGATGATGTGGAAATTTGGCAATATTATCAAACATCTCCAAAGCCCAAGAGGTATCAGTTGAATACTTAAGAAGTAGCTCAAAATCTGTGAACAAGTGTTCTGTAGTTTCAACAAAGAATTACTCATTTATTTCCAACACTTCTACTTAAGCTCTTAAGAAGAGAGCTTAGTTTAAAAAGAATTAAAATTTAATATTATTTTCAACTTTTTTGTTTACTGCATATTATAAAATTACCATGGCCCATGACAATGTTTTCAGTCAACACTTTAAATAGTTGGCCATAAAAATGGCAGTCAAGAATTTTTCCAGGGAATTCCTCATGCAAACAGCTCATACTGATGGTCAGGTCTACCAATACCATTCTCTTGAGATCTTCTCTCCGATCTAAACAAGAGCTAGAAACATTTCAAGTACAATATTAACTACCCTTAAGGGAATAAGCTATAAATTAACACACTCTGCACATGTGCACACCGTTAATGAGCCACATGCCATGCCTGGAATAAAAAAGCTCCTGATCAATATAAAATATTTATTATATTGAGCTTACAGGTGCCCACAGGTGGGGAGGGAGCATGGAGCCAATGGTATGTAGGACCTGCTCATAAGCATCTCTTGACCTGGGAGGAAGAGGGGGAAGAAGGAGGTAGATGGTGGGCTGACGTGTTCCCCCTGCGGTGCTAGTCCTCTCTGCCATATCCACACAACCACATGTCAGTCTGCTGGTATTTATTGTGCCATTTTATGTTCAACAGAGCTGGCAGGTCAATTAAAAAGTTATAGACTGCTTTACTGTAATTTACATTAACTAAAATTTGACTGCTCCATTCCTATTAATCATTTAAAAAGTAAATCAATACCATATTTTATTTCAGTGCGATGGCTGGTAGGTTTAACTTTTCAGTGGTATTTCTCAGAGGTTTCCTTTCCCATCAGAGTCCCTCCATGACTAGAAATTCCACTTTTTTAAGAGCTGCTGTTTTCCTGTTAAGCATTTTAGCAGCTTCAGAGAGGCAATACAAGTGTCCCTGCCAGCCTTCCCTGGGGAACGGCTGCATGTCAAAACAGCACACAGCCGATTCAAAACTGCTCCTTTCCTTACTTCTCAAACCTCTCCCATTTCAAATTAAATGAAGCAGCTGCTGAGTTCCCAGGCTGCTGCATCACAATGCCACAGGACTGAGACCCTGCCTGGGAGCTGACAGCTGAGTTTTGTAAGGATTTTTGCTTTACTGGTGGCAATGCTTTTGGAAAACTTCCTTCTGAGTACATATTTAACAGAATTTTCCCCTCACCCTCCCCCTCCCCCACACACTCTGGAAGAGATTAGCTCAGTCAAGGTTTGCAGTATTTCACTTCATCTTCTTGGATGAAGAATTACCCTCACAAAAATGGAGGATAAAAGCAGTGGATGGGGATGCTGGCTGGATTCTTGGGAAGCATGGCTGGTGGAGAAGCTCTGTTTATACATCCAAAGAGCAAATATTAGATTTTTCTGAAATGTTGAAGAAAGACTGTTCACCAGATGCACATGTCCTAGTTACAGCAAGGGCAGAGCAGGGCACAGAGGGAGAGGAAATACTATCCACTAGCAGCGATCACCCTGCAGGGCTGGTTTGTGCTGCTCAAGTGCTGGTCTTTTATGCAATACATGTAGCTTTTAATCAGAAGATGTGTAATTGCATCTAATTAAGACCACTGCCTTCAGTAATAGAGAGCGTGAAAATAGTAAATAGAGAAGTCAAGTGCAGATTGAACCTTGAGCTATTAAGTGGTGAAATGATTTAGTGGAGTGCTGGCTTTAATAGGGAAGCCTGTTGGATTTCGTAAGGTATTTAAAGGCAATTGTTTTGTGGTGGGGTAGTGAAGGGGGTTTAATGAGCTGCTTCTCAGCTGGAGCAGATATGTCTCTACCTGGTTAGTGGTGTTGGCAATAGAAATGCTGATTGGGGCTGTGATGGTAAACGTGCTGCAGTAGGAGCTCATGGGCTCAATGAAAGTGCTCCTTGTGAGGGGTTGTGATGTTGCAGCTTGTAGTGGAGAGGCTATCTCCAGCTGCTGGTATGGTTGAGGGAGCTTGCAGGCTTCACCTTGTGGAATAAGAGCGTGTCTCTGGAGATCCCAGGTATGGCTTTATGTTTGTCTACAAATTAATCTTCCTGTTAAGGGCTGTGTTTTCTGTGCCTGGAGGCAAAGGGAGGAAGGTCTCTGCTTCTGTAGCAGAGAGTGGGAGCTGCTGGCAGTGCAGCAGCTGAGGAAATTCCCGGCCTCTAGGAATGGGACCTAACTTGGGAAAACAAGTGCTCAATGATCTGGACGGTGCTGGTAGCAGGGGATGCACCATTTTGTGTGCTATCCTTGCCAAGCCTTGCCCATGGTTGGAGATGAGATGCTGGGAAAGGAGGGAGGGGGAGGTGGAGCATCTGCAAGCCCCGCAGAGCTTTCCTTATGAGAAAGTTCCAGAAAAAGCTTTGGAAAGGAATACCACCTTGTGTACACCCTTCTCCTGCAGTAAAGAAAAGACCCAACTGGTCTGTGACAATGGCTGTGCAACTTGCTTTCCCTTTGGGCTCCTGGCAAAAGGGATGAGGTGTGACACTCAGGTAGGGCACCTGCAGTACCACCCTGCTTGGGGTAGCAGCTCTGGAGATTGTTGGCATGTAGGCAGGACCCTGCCTGTCCAGCCTTGCCTAAAGCATTCCATTGAAGCCGCCTGCAACTTTGCAGGCTACATATCTTGTGAGAGATTAAATGTGATGAAAGTGCTTTTGAAATCCACATGTGTAACCCAAATGCAATGGTGCTGAACTGTGCAATTGATCTCCAGCATGAGCACGCACATGCTTTTTGGGGATCTGATGTACTGGGGATACAGGCAAAAGTGCTAACTTGAATGAACATTTTTGGTTTTGTGTGTACAACACTGATGTTAAAAAAATACTTTCCTAGGAGCTTTCTGAGGGACCCCTAAGTACCGCCTGGTGCAGCAGAGCATGTCTGTATTGCTCTTTTTTAGAGGATCTTTCTGAAAAACTTTGAAACTTCTAGTATAGGTCCTGATTTCATGCAGTTTGGAGGTGAAAGAAGTAGTGATAAGTACCAAACCTGATTTTAACATGAAAGATGGTCTTCTTTGGGAAGAGATTTTACTGGGGAAATTGGAATTAATAATACAGATGATATTTGCCGGAGGCACAAAATAACTCTTAGACCAGATTCCCTCTTTGTCTATACTCTGAAAATGCCTTTTCTCACAGTGACAACTAAAAAACAAAGCAGGACAAGTTTCAGCATTTTAGTGAGGTCTTGGGTGATGCGAGCCTGCATGCTGCTTTCCCAAGTAGCTTGTCTTTCTGATAGGCATAATGAAGACAATTAAGCCTGTTTTCTCCTTTTTTGTTGTTGCTCACAGTATGGCGAGAGCATTTGAGCAGTTCCTGCAAACAAGCTCTTCAATCATGTTTATTGTTCCTTGACATCCTTTGCAACATCTTGAAACTCGCAGCTGCATAGCGATGTGGCTGCCCTGCATGTTGAGCCTCCAGTGTGCATCAGGGACTTTGTGATGTCTGTATTAGAACTCAGTGAGTTAATTACTGCCTTTAGAGGTTATGGCTCAAGAACTGCTAATCAAAAAAATGGTAATGAAATGCATGTTCAGTTTTGCCCTTTTTACCGTTTTTGGCTCCTTATTGTGTGGGAACAGTGCAGTGTGTATCTCTTCGCTCTTTTCAGGTTATTTTGGAAAAAATAAGACTTTTCCTACAAATAATTATTGCCATTTTAAGAGGCACAAGAGCTAGGGAATTTAATTTGCACAACCTCTCCATCCCTTAACAAGGCATCTTTTAGGAAGAGAAGGATGTAAGTCAGCAATATTTTGCAATATAAATCACTGTGTTTTGGAAGTGAGACAAGGGCCCACTCACATGTCTGGGCCTGACATGGAGATGAGAACATTAACTGTCCATTCTCCAAAGTTCAGTTGCAGAAAAAAGGGTGTTTGCATATTCACTGCCATAAACAACTGCAATTTTTCACTGGCAAATTGTCTCTCCTTCATAAAATAGCAGGTCATGCTCCAAACTGGTGTGACCAAGTGCTGGGGATTTAAAGCGGGCAAACACTGTAGCATGATGCATGGGGAAAGCTGGGACATAGAAAGGCATACGTGGGGCTTTGGCAGGGCTAAAGATGGAGATCTGTAGCCAGATCTTCTAATTTGACCTAGCACTATGTCCCACCAGGCTGAAGCCTGTCCCCTTGCCTTCCCTTGAGATCTATGGGACTCTGGCCCATGGCAGCTAAGCACTTTGGGCAAAGGGGTCAGTCTGCACCCAGCACTTGAGCAGGTTCCTCTGCAGCTGTTAACAGACAGCTGGAAAACATGACTACAGGAATTTTTCTTCAGCCTTCTGTCAACATTTGCCTCCAAGTAGAACTGCAAGGTATCCTCTGTAATGCTTTTTTTTCGCCTGAGTTTATCAGGGCTTCAAGCTTATGGTCCTCTGTAGCAGTTGTTTCTTCCAGGGATGCAAACAAAAACTTCAGCTAACTTTTGAAAACCTTGTCATTGGCTGTGATGTGCTGCTATAAATTTTCTAACACATTAAGTTGTTAGTGCTTTTACTGTGTATACCTTGAAGATGTATTTTAACAACGATTGTAAATCTCTGGAGCAGATCAATGTTATTTTGAAAACCAGTGTCTTTGATGCATTGCTGTGTGATGGCATGGGTGTTCCTTACAATATTAATGCACAGGCATATCCAGGCTGGGTGTTGCTCTTACTGAAATCAATGAAAAATGAGCCGTTGGTTTCAGTGGCAGAAAGATACAGTCCCTATTTAAAATATGGATAGATAGATACATATACACAAACACACACACACACATTCTGGGGGAAATATACGTCTTTCTGGTTTACAGTAGGTATCTAATATTTTATATTTATGAAAGAAACTTTGAATAGTTATTTACCCTCACGTGGCAACTGTGGGCAAGTATGTGGAGGTTAACTAAGCACCAATTCATCACTGGTGTCCTAACCTGAAGAACTCACACATACTGTGCAAGCTACTTCTTGTATCCCTTCCTGGCCCCCACTTCAGAGAGCCAACATCCCAAGTGCCCTAGGCTTCTAAAACTGGAGATAGAGTATGCATTCTTACCTATGGATCATCAGGTTTAGACCACAACAGATGTTGTTTAAGGGACTTTTCAATGACAACATATGACTGTGCAATATTGTGTCTGCTGTGTGGTAAAAAGTCACGGCAATATATCTAGTGGGGAAAATTATGTAACAACTTTATTAGCAAACTACTATAAGAATTTAGAAGCCTAAATATAGTTTGTAAACTGGTGTTTAAGCCATGGTTGTTACGTACATGCTGAACAAGCTGTACAGCATCGTACAGCATCATACAGCTTTGAATGGTACTGAGATAAAATAAGCAATACTAAACAGGCTGCTGTTGCTCTTAAAAGATCTTTACTGTTCATTAAGTTATCTGATGCTATCATCTAATGTTTTGGGATCAATGCTATTCTGGACTGCATTTGTGCTGCTATTAGCTTTTGTTGCTGTATTTCCTGTGAGTGAAATTTATACTTGTGCTATGTTAACACCGTTTTGCATGCTGCTGTGCCTGCTGCCCAGGGGCCTGAATCAATTGAATGAGAGAAGCCTTTGCTAGCTCATTGATTTTCATTTATCCGAGCCCATCTGTTTATGCTGTGCCCAGGTATGGGACTAGTGCATGTTTGAGATGTCTGTGGTATAGGCTTGCTATTGTGACTAGGTATTAGCAATGTGTGCGTGAAGGAAAATGAAAGTCAATAGAGGGTTGGATTGGTTGGTTTTTGGTTTTGGGATTGTTTCTTTTTCTGTTGTTTTTTAGGGGCTTGGTTTTGGGGTTTTGTTTTTTGGGTTTTTTTTAAATGAAGTAAAAATTGTACATTTCAACCAAATTAAGAACTTGTGGATTCAGTTGGGAACTCTTAATACTGTAGGTTTGTCTGGTTCTGTTGGCATCAAAGCTGTGTGCTCTGAAGCCCCGATCTCCACCAAGTTGCTCAGCACTTCAACTTACTGACCTGAAATACAGACAATGACCCAAGCAGTTTCTGTTCCTTTAAAAAAAAAAAATAAAAATAAAAAAAGAATCAAAGCAAGGTGTTGCTTTCTCCCAGCAGGATTGCATCTGTCCTTAGGCAGAAGCACTTTGAGATCAGAACTAGTCCTTTGTCATACAGCAAAGTGACTTTTTGCATGCTGCTGTCATGTCCTTCAGGAAATGTAGGACAGCTGTTCGAGCACAAGACTTTGGACCTTTTTAGGGGGACTGATAGCACTAGGAACTCCCTGGTGTGCAAGCAGTTGCTCTCCCTCTAATTTGAAAGCTACTTTAGAGTTTAGCAGGGATGATGCTGAATCTGGAGTTTGGGTTCATGGCCTGGGCAGGTGGGAAACCTCCAATTGGCTGTGTGGTTTGTCTGTCTGACTACTTGCATTTTGGCTATGTGTAAAACCAAGACCAACCTCCTCTCTCATCAGGTGGTATTGTCCTGATTATCTGATTCAGCTTCACACAAACTCCCAACCCCTCACCCCACACCCAATTTATTTTGTAAATGTGGCTTTCTTTTTGTCTGGGTTTTCTATCATTGAAAAGCAAACAGTGCATATCTCTGGTCATAATACTCAGATTCTGTGAAAGCCTCTGGCATCCCTGCAAGGCAGGAAATGGCACACCATGAAAACAGGTCCTCCTGAAAGCAGAGAGAGCACTTGTTGGCCTCCAGCCCCAGCCATCACTGCAAAGCGATCAAAACACTAGAGCTAGTTGTGACCTCCTGATGTTTTCTAACTGCTCAGCATTTATTTGCAGTATCTGTTCCACTAAAGTCTGTTGCTAATACTCAGTTGATTTGGTTAGAGACCTTAAAGGGAACCAGATTGTGTTAGGCTGTCTGGGAAAGCTGAATGGGTTTGTAGCAGTATGGGTTCTTTATCCTTTTAAGTGCATCACATTGCTTTTTTCCTCCAAATATTGAATTTCATTTGACTTTCAGGGGCACCAACCTGGATTTCCAAGGTCTAAGTTACTCTAGATTCAAACCACTGCTGGGGACTAGAGCCTCTGCACAGCGCTGGGCAAGCTCTCCCTCCCCAGACTGACTTTTCTGATGCTAGGAGAGTTAGTGGCCATACATGCAGATAACATACCACACAAATTGTCCTCAAGCAAGTAAGTGGAGGACAGACAGGAAAAATTCTCCATCAGATTTTCTTCATTAGTAAGTTCTGCCCACCTCTGCAGAGTGAGGTGGTCCCATGGGATCCTGCTGGGCAGATGTCATGTTGCTTCAGCACTTCATCTTGGGATCAGGATGAAGTGGCTTTCAGCAAATGCCAGACCCTAGCAAGCCAGTTTGAAAGGCCTGAAAAGCAGCTGGTAGTACAGTCTGGCCTGTTCTTGGTACGGACAGCCGTGTTTATGCTGAACCTGGGGCTCATTTGGGGTCACCCTTTGAACCTGGAAGAAGATGTCCTAGTGCATCATGCCCCAAATATTCCACTGGGAATGGAAAGGTGGGGGCACAAGCTGGAAAAAGATCCTTGGACAAGTCATTTTAAAAAACACTTATTGGGTAGTTTTAACAAAGAACTGTTACATGTAATGTGGGCAGCAGGGAGCATGTGAACTATAAACTTGATAAAATGCTTTACTGCCAGGTCTGTGTCTGTATGTGCCAGAGAGTGATGGGGAACTACTGGCATCAAAACCGGCAATGTGAGCTGGGCTGGCATCACCAGGAATGGGCAAAATAGAGCCAAAATACACTTGGCAGAAGGCACTGGAAAGATGGGGCTTTCCTGCTCCGTGCTCTTATTTTGGGGTATACTTACAGAGCAATGTATGATTCCGGTATTATATTCCCCTGCAATAAATAGATGTCAAAAGGCAGAAATTGGGCAGGGCGTGAGAAAGAAGAAGTCATAGTCACACTGAGATGCAACTGCTTTTTCTACAAAGCAATTTTGGTTTGGGGCTTTTCCTGGATTCTTTGGAAAGTCTTATCCATAAATTGTACACGTGTATTGAGCTTAGATACCATATGTTTTCTCTTTTGATGGCTGTAGGATTCCTCATGTTAACTCTGCCTGTACTCAGTATTAGCTCGCCTAGCCTTTTTTTTCCCCCAAGAACAGGGGAACATTTCGTACCTCCCAGGGATTTTAGCTTGTGTGCTGTCATTCTTCAAAGCCATTGGTGTTCAGGAGAAGCACGCATGAGAAACTGTTTCATTGATTGCCAGCAAGTTCCCATGCTGGCCAGAACTGGTAACTCAAGCTAGTGCTAAAATCTCTCTATAGGTGTTCAAAACTATTAATGGCATTCTTGGATTGTTTTTTTTTTGTTCTTTATTTTTGCTCTAGAGGTATTAGGAGTAATGATCGCAGCATTTTACTTTTATTTTTGTTTTTATATACCTCAGTTGCAATGGGATTTTGTTAGAGCAAAGCCCTGTCCCACACCTTTCATGGGGCTGTGTAACACAGGCAGTCCTCTGCAAAGCTCTTGTTGGGGACTGCCAGGCAAAGGACAAATGTTGCCACAAGGTCTGGTTGTAGAACCTGCTTTTTTTATTTTTTTTTTTTTTACTTTTTTTTTCTTTTTTTAAAAAAAAAAATATTTCTAAGCAGAGGAGGTCTTGCTAAAGTAATTAGCTGCCTGTGATAGCTCTGCTGCTGTTCTTGGTGCTCCCATGATGCCAGGGCTCATCTCGAATAAAAAAGCAATTTGGGGCTCAACTGCATGTCTCAAGGGTCCCTTTCCACGCACACTTACTACACTAGCTCAACAATTATGGATTTGGGCAATATTCTAGTTGTATTCACCTCTCTGTAAGAAGTAGTGTAAAATAAACCATGCTACTGATTAATTTTACAGTTTGATTAAACTGTGAAAATGCAGCATTTCTATTTTAATCATGTTGCACATATATTTGCATAGATTCACATGGACTTTGCAGTAGGATTTCAGTAAAACCACAATGTGAGAATGGCTTTTAAGGCTTCATATTTGTGATTCAAGTGGTTTAAAAGGGGAAGGAGGGGGCGCATGTAAAAATGTAGCTAAAAATCGGAGATGTAGTAAGATCATCATTATTGATCATCCACTGAAAAATATATGCTACAATTCATATCATAGGAACTGTGCATTGTGCATTGAGGCCAGGTGTGTACCACAGGATGTAGCTAGCTCCCTGCATCTCCCTCCTGGATGGTGCCAGGATTAATTCAAACATTTGAGGATTTGGGCTCCTGGTTGGGAGCAGGCATAGCTCCCTTGGGTGAGAAACTCCAGGCTGAAGAATTAGGTGTCTGCACATTAGGTTTGCAGAACCCAAAGTAATTAACAAACCTACCTGAAAAGCACATTTTTAACTATTTTCCTCTTTCTTTTGAAACATAGCTATGGTTGTGGTACCTGATGCTCTGCTATGGGGAGCAGCAAGGTGGTAGAGCAATTGCCCCTAGCTGCTGGGGACCCTGTTGCGTCACACAACAGTTTCAAAGGCATACTCTAAGTTTACTTACCATTTGGGTGCAGTCTCTCTAGCATGCCCAGAAGCACCCACTTACCCACATAAACAGAATTATGCCTACAGAGAAGGGTAAAAATGTCTCTACACTTTGAAATCACTCACCACACTGATGGATACGCCTCTGAGGAAATAATCAGGGTTCAAGAAGTTCAACTCCTGTTTTAAATTGCATCTACATAAGCAGATCAGGCAATTAGCTTTGCCAGCAGCTTCTCTGATGCTGGCATTTTCTCACTTGCTTCTTAAAATTTTGTTCAGATAATTATTCCAAAATAAGAGGAAAAGCAAACTGAGGCAATTACTTTGCTCTCAGTTGTATTGTGGGGAATAGCACATGGAGAGGACAAAATGCTGTCATAGGACTGGGAACAAGAAATTGAGATAAATGGCCAGCTCAATGGGTTATCTCAAAAGCAGTGGGTTATCTCAAACGGTTATATCAAAAGTGGATTATGTGTCCTGAAAGGACTGAAATCTTGATGGGCTGTTTGGTATTACTCCTAAAAACAAAACACAAAACCAGGCTGCCTGCATAACACTGCTACAGTAATTTGTAGAGTCACATTTCCCCTGGCTTTGCCAGTAATATTCAACAAAATCTGTCTGGTTTTATTTATTGATGCAACCCATTTGCAGTTCCACCATTAGTTTTTTTGCGATCTCCACTGAAAAGAGTTATTTTTTTGTTTTCTCTCAAGTGTGTTCCCTGGTTAACAGCCTTCTCCCCACCATGGTGAATGTCATGGTGCACTGTCCCCTTTGGGACTGAGGATGTGGCAGGATGCCTCACCGGGATCATCCTGTTTCTCAGGTAAATGACAGGGCGCACTTCTGCCCTCACCTCCCTTGCAGAGCCAGCAGTGGCAGGGCAGAGCGTGGGTCCTCATGTGCAGTGCAAGGTTGGGGCTATTAACTTGAGCTGTGTTTATTTTGCACAACTGATTTCTGCCTTGGAAATCAGCTCAATGATGGCAGCGGTACGCAGTTACCTCCCTGCACAACACCTTGCAGCTGATTCTGCTTTCTACCATTATGAGAAATTCCAGCTGGGGCAGACTCAAAGCTTCCCATTTGCTCCAGGGTGTTTCAGCTGTACCCACCATCATTCCCATCCTGCTCCTGTACATCACAGCAGTTACACAAGAATGCTCCCCAGTAAATACAGATAGCACCCTCCATACCCAAGCACAGTACTACAGCTTGCAATTAATAGTTATCCAAGATTCATTAATAAACCATAGGTTTGTTCTGTCAGTGCTGCTGAGTGATGTTACCTTAAAAATGAAAATTAATGTATCTGCTGACTCTGCATTTTATAGTTGAATGGAGCTCACTGATTAGCTGAGTTTACCAGCAAATTAAATATATCTATTTGACTAAACCTAAGAATAGATTGTTGTAACATTAGGATGGAGGGAATATGCATTTATAGTAGGTATTTCTTTTGTCTCTTACAATGTGATAATTTTATTATACTAGATAATAACCTCTTTGATTAGACTTTCTGATTGAGTATCCATAACTAGATAGGTTGTAGAATAAATTAGTTTTAAGATCAGGTATTTATTGCTTTTAAATATTCAGTACTCCTCCGGGCTCAAGCTGAACATATTTTCCCTGTACAAAGTTTATGCCTATATGGAGTCACTCTGCAGTTAAACATACTTTTGTTGTTAACTGATCACAGTGAAGCAGGCTTTTTAAAAGTTGGTCTGTTTTGATCACTAGGGGAAAAAGAAGAGAGCTGTGGTTTTAAAATTATGTGAGAGGATTAATGAGAAAACATGAATCAGTAGCAGAAAAATTGCACAGATATATGCTGCTTGGATAACTTAGGGGGTTTGTGATGTTAATGATCCAGAAACTCCATAAAGAATTTTCCTTTGCCACATGGATCTTGCCTGAGCATCTGTAGCCAGGTCCTGCTCAACAGGGATATAGGTTATTACCAGCCTAAATGGCCTTTTCATGACTTGAATGGTTTTTCATGTACCCATTAGCAGCAAGCTAGAAATAATACAAGTCTCGGAGGCTCTTACTTTGCCAGCATGCTGTTCTTCAGGCACTGCCCAGAGCTTGCCCGGGAGACTGGATGTGGGTGGAAGGGAGCAGTGGTGATGTATCCCACAGGAGACATTGACTGCCTCCATTCAGAGAGAAAGTGAGAACTGTGGTACAGTAAAGGCACCTCCTGCATCCCATTAACATATAACTAAGACAGTCTTATAGATGCATTATTCTTCCTTCTGACGTCGGTTGTGTGCACTGCTCAGGCAGACAGCTCAAAGCTGTGTGGTTTGGTTGATACGCTGCAGGGAAGGAATGCCATCCAGAGGGACCTTGACACACTTGTGAGGTGGGCTGATGCCAACCTTATGAAGTTCAATCATGCCAGGTGCAAGGTCCTACACCTGGGTCGGAGCAATCCTGGGCACAGCTACAGGTTGGGCAGAGAACAGATTCAGAGCAGCCCTGAAAAGAAGGACTTGGGGATATTGGTTAATGAGAAAATGAACATGAGCCGGCTTCAGTGTGCGCTCACAGCCCAGAAAGCCAACCGTATTCTGGGCTGCATCAAAAGTAGCGTGACCAGCAGGTTGAAGGAGGTGATCCTGCCCCTCTACTCTGCTCTTGTGAGACCTCACTTGGAGTATTGTGT
>JANHGB010039858.1:29322-45315 GCA_026283785.1 Coracopsis vasa | reverse complement strand
CCTGATCATCCTTGTGGCCCTCCTCTGGACTTGTTCCAACAGTTCCATGTCCTTTTTATGTTGAGGACACCAGAACTCCACACAATACTGCAAGTGAGGTCTCACGAGAGCAGAGTAGAGGGGCAGGATCACCTCCTTTGAGCTGCTGGTCACGCTTCTTTTCATGCAGCCCAGGGCACAGGTGGTTTCTGGGCTGTGAGCGCACACTGAAGCCAGCTCATGTTCTCATTGACCGATGCCCCAAAGTACTTCTGCTCTGGATCACTCCTCTGCCAAACCGCTGGAGAAAATCTTCTCAAGACTTCCCATTACCTCAATATCCAGATGTACAGTCCGCTGGCACCCGGTGTCAGTACCAGGGAGAACAGGAGTTGCTTTTCAAGCATTTGGTGTATTCACTCAAATACGTGATCTTTCTCTCTGTCATGCAGAGCTTTTGGGGCAGGGTGTGTGAGGAACTTTCTATTTCTCATCAGTATAATTTGGAGTTGTTCTGGGAAGCACACTTGCGCTCTCATGTCACGCATTTGAGTGATGAAAGTCCAGCTGCTCTGAGGCTCCTAGCACAAAGACCTCTCTCTCCTCCAGATGATGGTTAGGCTTCAGAACACCTTTAAAAAGTGTGAATTTCTACAGTGTTCTTTCCATGATCACCTAAGGAATAAAGCTCCTTCTGGATGAACAGTACTGTTGGGATAGAAGCCTCGGAAAGAAAACTTTTGTGTTGAGAAGAGCATTAGCTCTCCCTTACCCATCCAAGTAGCTGGAGACATCTGTAAAAATGCTCTCCGCATTTCAAGCATGTTGGCACAGAAAGAAACAAAGAAACAAAGATAATTTTCTTTAGCTCAGAGAAGCAAGTCTGCCTCAAAGCTGATAGTAAACTAGCTAGTAGTGTGAGTAAGGAGAGGCTCTTAGGCTTCAAGATCCTCAAGTAAAAGAAGCTTCTTTATTTTGAAATGAACTGGAGGGGCACTGTCTGAAATATCAAACCCTTTACAAAGGCAGCAAGAAGTGGCCTATGGGCTAAGGCAGTGAGACATGCCAGTTTCTTCTAGCACAGCTTCTTTGCCTCTGAGTTTCCTTTCTGAATGAGTTATGGGGAGCAGGAATTTCCTCCCAGGATAAGAATTTTCCAGTGGTTGTCGTTAGTAATAACGCTGGAATCAGGTTGCCATTCTTTTGCCTTCACTTCCAAGCAAACAAGTGTTCCTATCTGATTTATAAAGTCCCAATTCTTTTCCTCTAGGAACAGAAAGGGTTACATTCTGAAAGTTCAGAGTGCGTGATGGAACTCAAGGACACATACACTAAATTCTCTACCCATTTTGCGCTTCTGGATTTTCCTGTGTCATGGTTGTATAAGAGGAGGCTGACAAGTCTTTCTGTCAAATCCATAAATCTTGCATGTCAGCCTGCTCACATGGAGTACGTTTAAATTCATTTCAGGGATGTCACATTTCTCTAGCTGCTCCATTCCTGTCCTCAACGTACATGCACAAGAAGGAATTGAAATAAAAGATTGTAGCCATGCAGGCTGGCAAAATGAGGAATGCTTGCTAGAACTTTTCACCCATTCAGAGAAAATAACTTTTTCTTTGAAAATGCATTAAATCTAGGTGTTCCCTGCTCCAAACCAAAATGTGGAATTCTTACTTTGGCAAATGCAGGATGAATTGGAAAAACTGTGTGAGAAAAAATGCTTTTGCCAAGCTGTAGCGTACCCAGTTTCATTTCTGACAGTGAAAACCTCAGGAAGCAGAAAATCATTCTTCAGTTACTAGTTTGTGGCAAAAGAAAAAAGCCAGAGTTATACGAAAGATTCTGGTGAAGTCCCAGCATAGGGTGCCAAAGCCTAAGACCAGAATGACAAGATATGCAGAAGATGGTTATGGCATGGCATGAATCCTTACTCTGCAAAACTTGATGGATTTCTGTCAATAACTCAGGATACAATCTGATGGCATGTTTGGGGCTGGGGAGGGCAACATGAGGGGGATATTTTGAACTATCTCATTTTATTCACCTTTCTTTTAGCTTAATTTAGTAGGAGAGAGGAGCTTCTGCAGGCTTTTATAACCTGTAATCCATGGTGTAAGTCAAAATGGTGGCGGAACTAGAACCAGAAAAAATTAAACTATTAGTGGCAGCCTTTCTTCAACAGATGGTGAAAGTGCACTTCTGGGTAGAAATTCAGCTCTTGGCAGTTAGCAGCATTGCTGCTTTTGTGAAGTTCTATGATTATGACCCTCTTGCATTCCCCCCAAAAAGCAGATGCCCTGGTTGTATTCAAGCAAAAATACACAGAGGCATAGGTACTTGACCTTCAAGATTTCAAGACCTTTGGAAAAGTAAGGCATAAATCATGTTCATTTACTTGTAAGTAATAGTAGTAGTTAACACTGCCATTCTACACGCTTGACTGCAGCCAGTCCTGTGCTGGTGGCACAAGGTGACACTATTGACTCCAAAGTACGAGTCCAGAGTGGTCCAAGTTGGGCTGTTAATATTTTCCAAGTAATTGCAGTCATTCTAAGTTAATGCATGGTAAATATCTAATATGCCTCCTGTCATCCTGCAATGACAGCTGCGTGTTGCTTAAGCACATAGTCCCACACAATATTGTCTTTGGCAGAGGAGCAAATCAGGAAATCTGCTTCAGTTTCTGTTGAAACATACCTATGACTGTGATAATTCTCCAGAGTGCTGTGATTGGCAGAGTATAGACATAGAATGGAATTTAAAAAAAAATCCTAAGGGGAAAAAAAAGAAGCAACCAAAAAACCCAGCAGCAAAAACCAGAAAACTCTTTTGTATTAAATCCCGTGGTGCAAGGTGGTATGTGTTTGGTAGATTAGTGTTTCTGTTCAAACAGGAGAGTGAGGTGTTTCCCTGCTTTTGTCTTGCTGAAGGTCACAACCAAGTATGATCATCTGTTGCTTTGAGGGGTTTTGAGAAGAAAGTCCATTCCAAGAAGTAATGACTAAACATCTCTCACTTTCATAGGAAACCTTCAAGAACTGTGTGACTACGTGTGTGAATTAGTGTAGTTAAATGACAGTGTGCCATTGCTTAAATCAGTGCTGATGAACCTCGAGAAGAGTCCTCAGCTATTCAGTGTTTGCGATCATGTAATTGAAGTGGTTACTGATAATTCAAGGTTCTTCAATATTAAGATTATATTTTATTCTGAGTGATCTTAATTTTTAAAAGTGTGGAAATAGAAGATTCATCAAGTTGATAATTTGGTGAAAGGGTTTTAATACTCTCTTTTCTATGACATAGCAACAAAGGGATGATTGTAAATAACTGAAAAAAATGTTCCTTTACAGATGGTGAGTGGGGGAAAAAACACCTTTAGACTAAGGAGTTTGTCAGAGCCAGTTGTGTTGTTAATTAGTATCACAGTGGTTGAGGTCTTAATTAGGCTCAAGCATATTTTGCTAGATACTTGATAGATGTATTAAGGATAGCCTTTCCTGAAAGAAGCTTATGATGGTAATTGTTTCCAGACTTAGTACCTGCATGGGGTTAACTGTAATCACATAAATAGTCCCTTGGAAACCTGTAGGGTTGCTGCTGGATTTAACAGGAAATCGGAGTTTAAGAGTTTGCAGACTTGGGTCCCCAGTGCCAGACTGGATATAGTGAATTCCCTTGTGACCTATTGCTACAAAAATTGCTTCTGCAATACCCTTGAAAGTGAAGGTTTGTTACTATGTAAATGCAGAACAAAACCTTTTTAAAAAATAATGAAGATAGAAAAGAAAGAAATGGCAAGACAATACCATAGAGCTCGCATTTCTCTGAAATTATCTGTTGAATTCTTGGACAATTTGCATTTGATATATTTGCTAAATGAAGTTAAAAGGATGCATTATGAACAGTAGAATGAACACCACTGTTCTGTTCAGATCCTTTTCTTTTAATTCTCTGAGTGTACTGTAGCATTTGGTTTCAGATTTGACCAACGTTCCCTAAAAGAAAAAAAGCAGAGAGAGAAGTTTTGCAGACTTGCGTTATTATTTGCAATAGGTTCTTTGCAAGCACAGACGTGGGCATGCTGGTCTGACTGAAGGATTTGCAATGTAAATGCACCTACCATCTAAATACAAATGTAATAAGTCTGTTATTGTTAAGCTGTCATGCAAAACAAATTTATGTATGACAGTACAGATGCCTAATCCTGGAAACTGCATAGGATAGACTAGCAATCAAAGAAAAGGCATCTTTCGTGAGATTTTTCAGTATTTTTCTGGTAGTGGACTCTGAAGAGTCTTTGGATTGTCCTGTCACACAGACAGGTGTTGCAATTCCATATGAGCATTCTGACTGACCTCCTTCACTAGTAGATCTGCACGCTGTCCATAGTCATGCTGTCATGGGGTACTAAAGGCTCTTTGCAGGCCTCGGGGTTCTTTCCAAATAGGAATAGGAAGTGCAATTTTTGCAATTTCTTGAAGAAAACACATGGGTTTCTTCTCTTTTTCACTCCTCTAAGTATTTCTTCTTTCCCAGACTACTGTAGCTAAGAAAAAGTGAAAACTTGTCTAAAATGTATTTTCTTATCTTTACATCTCAATTTTTTTCTCTCTCTGAATAAAGCCTGAGAACTTACTTCTAGCTAGCAAATCCAAGGGAGCAGCAGTAAAACTGGCGGACTTTGGATTAGCTATAGAAGTCCAAGGAGAACAACAGGCTTGGTTTGGTAAGTAAGTACTATTCTTTTTCCCTTGCAGGAAGAATGTTATCTGTAATTCTTACTGAATTAAACAAAGCTTGGCAGCAGAGCTTATGTGTTTAAAAATAAAAAAAAATAAAAACAAGAAGAAAAAAAAAAATTCCCCAACACTTCAGAAGTGACCTGTGGCTACATTTCCAAATCTCAGAGCTAACTTGACAAGTGGGTCTTCTTTTTCTCTTCACTAGCTTCCTCTTCACTAGCAAAGGTAAATCACCTACCAAACAACATAGAAGAAACTGGCAAAAGTCTCTTGTGTTGGCACAACTGTGTTCATACTGGGGATTTTGCCAGCACAGCAGTACTGGTACAGGGCAGGATGGAGGGAGAGGGTTTTATAATTCATGCTTCCAGTAAATGCAGCATTACAAATGTTCCTTTTGACTGTAGTCTGTGTGCCATTGACTTTTCTTGACCCGGAAACTTAGGTTTCCTGATTTCCTGCTTGTCCTAGCTTTTGTCAGCCCGTAGGTTTGACTTAGGACCACCCCCTTCTCCTCCACTTTCACCTGTGTATGTAGATGAAGGAAATACGGGTGTAGAGCCTGGGATGGAGACAGGCAGCTTCCAGTCAGATGCTTGGGTGACTGAGGAGTAAGGCTGTGGGTTAATAGTGCTGAGTGTACCCACCCAGTCATCAAAACATTTTGTCTGAATAATTTTCTGTCAACTGGAAATACCTGAAAATTTGCACTTAGGAATGTGACTTGAATGAAAATAAAAGGGGGTTGGGTACCTGAGGCTTTACACAGTCATCCACATCAAGATCTTGCTGTGACAGTGCAAGTTGTCTGTCACAACTCTTTATATTTCTGCCCTAGAGGTGACTGCCTCTTCACATCTGCAAATGAAACTGTTTGTAAAACTGGTCTTTGACCCACTGAGGTCAAAATAAGCTGGCTTATTAAAAATGTACATTCATTACTATGTAAGCAGCTCATGTAGTACATCATGGACAGCATAAACCCAGGAAGGTAAGGTGTGGCTAAAAGCATCTGGAACCTTACACAGTAGTCAGGAAAGGGTTGTCTGTCCACAGCTTACAACATCTTCAGAATTTTATACTGGAGTTTCTGTTTGAAAACATTACCTGCATCTGGGAGTGATCAAGAGTATGCTTTCTTGATGGTGAAGGTGACAAAGATGTATGCAAATGTGGAAGCAAACCCAGTCTGTGCATGTAACCACCTGAAGAGAGAACATCCTGGGCTTCAGATCTGCTCACGAAATGTAAAGGGAGGGTGTCTGCCCTCCTGAAGGTGGCAATTGGCGGTGTAAACCAGTTCTCCAGAACTGACACCTCAGATGTAGCTTAGATGTCCTGCACAATGCTTCTCCTCAGGTTCTAAGAGGATGAAAGATAGTAAATTAAATATAATGCACTTCTCTCCAATTTCACTAAACTTTTCTCTTTTTTTTGTTGTTAATTAAAAAACCCAAAATAATAATTATAGATTGTTACAGTTACCAAGTGCCCAAAGGAAAACAGTGGAAAAGATTGAATACTGGTCATTGTAAGAAATAGGACATGTACAAATGCGGTGCATCTGTCTCATACATCACCCTCTGAACAGATGTGAAGCACAGGACAAAATTTAATTGTAAATCCCAGGAGGGAAGAATACAGAATAAAATATAGCAGCTATGTCTTCTCACTTAGAGCAGCTAGAAAGTGTCATTTGAAATTGAGCAAAGTAGTTGTGACGTTGCTGTTACAGCTTAGAATGAAAGCACAAAGGATTTTGTGCAGGCAGTGGGCTGAGAGGCTGTGTTGGAAATCTAGGATATAACTGCACATGGATTCACAGGCAGTACTGCTGGACATATGTTGGTAGATCTGTAAACTAGCCTGTTGTTTTAAATCCCAGCCTTTACATAAATGGATTTCAGTAATCCACAAAACACAGAGGAGATTGCTCTTGCGCATTAACAAATAGTCCAGTACAACAGGAGTGGGATAGAGATAGGGCAAAACACAAGTGATATATTATAATGACAGAAGCATCAGATAAATAGGAAGTATCTCAAAAAAAAATCAGCAGAATGAACTTGACTTCAGGGTTATTTTCTGTAGAGAAATGCATCTGTGTGGATGCAGATGACTCACAGAAGGTTGCAGTTCCCTGTGAAATCATGCATTTTACCTTTTGATCATTTGGTTCCTGTGAAGTGGTTGGTTTAGACTTGTAGCTACTGCCATGCTGAACTTGGGAGAAAGAAGATGGAACAGAATGTCTTCAAAATATACATGTAAGGAAGAGGTAAGCTGGCAGCGAGGTAATAGAAAGTAGAGTAAGTAGTCAAATGTGGCTCTTTTATTATTGTTGGTATTCGATAAGACTAGTGGGTTCTGTACCTTTTCTGTAACTTCCTCTGCAAAACCTTTCTGTAATGAGCTGAGTACCTTCTTTCAACTTTATGACTGCTTTAATCAGACAAAGAACTCGAATGTGCTTGACGTTTTGAACTTTTTATTGCTCCCTTCTGAAAGATTTTTCAGCTTTCCACTGGATTCTGCAGCACTTGGTGACTCACAGCATGCTCTGATTCCAGTTATAGCTGTGCAGTAGTATGTTTTTCTTTTTTATCTTTTTTCCTTCTTTTTCTGTCTCCCCTCCTTCTCCTCCCCTCCCCCCTCCTTTTTTTTTTTTTGCTTTCCTTTTCTTTTGGGTGTAGTCCTCTGATGTGATGGTCGCTGTTCTGCTTAAGCCATAACTATGTCTCAGCAGGAAACTGGCTAGAGCCGTGTGTGTTCTGATACAAGGGAACACTTTCATGCTTTGCCTGTTGACAAAGCAAACTTGTTCCTTGGCTGTTTGTAGAAAGTGTCACAGGGTTTAGCTGAAACACCCCGCCCCATCAGCAGGTGTATGGGGAAAGAGGCGGGCTCCGCTGACTCACTGTCCCTTGCTGAAGTCAGTGAAAGAGCTGCAGTTAACTCACTGGTAGCTAGATTTAGTCCTAGCAGCATCCCAAATTAAGTCCAGCCCTGCATCTAGAGCTAAAATATGCACCGCTTAAGTAGTTTGAGTAGCTCCACTGAATTAATTTGTTGGTTGCATTAAATTAGGTTTCTGCAGTTAGTCTTTTTGAATCCAACTGTGCAGGAGGAGAAGGCTACTACTGTATACTTAGTCTCAGCTGGTTGCTCTTGCTCCTTGTTGCCACCTTCTCTGTATGTTCTCACCAGACATCTCATTTGAATTTTTATTCCTGAGTCAAAGGGAGGTATGTTAACAA
The DNA here is from genome assembly GCA_026283785.1 of Coracopsis vasa. NCBI lineage: Eukaryota > Metazoa > Chordata > Aves > Psittaciformes > Psittacidae > Coracopsis > Coracopsis vasa. The sequence continues at coordinate 37,334 of JANHGB010039858.1, read as the reverse complement.
AGACGTACAACTTAGACTGTTTAAACTAACATGGTTTATTATGCCATTTTAGTTTGGAATCCTTGCATTAGAAGTGTTGAGAAGGTTGTAAGTCTAGCAAGGGAATGATGAAAGCATAGGGCAGATCTTAGAGCAGTAATCTCTTCTGCTATGTGTTTAAGATGCATCAATTGATGTTGTGGAATTATAGTTAACCTTCAGCCCAGGTTTGACTCAGAGACATGCTCACCATTTATGATGTTAAGTGTATGTGTAGTCTTTCCGTAGGAGGGTTTTGAGACTGTAAGCTGAGTACCATGCACTATGTACCAGTGTGCCACTGAACTCAGCAAAGCACAGCATGTCTTGGACCTTTGGATAGTTACTTAAGTCATATGGTGATGGGAGTACAAGATGATGCAGTCTTTTCTGGTCACTGTACAGTTGCAGTAATTGCTACTGTTACCAGTGGTGTTCTGGTAGATACACAGTTGTATTGGGATTCCTCTGACCACTGACAGAATTACTTGATAAAGAACAGTTAACAATTTCAGTATATTTTTCTCTGAAATCATTACTGTGTACTCTTCTGTGTTTGCTGCTTTAAACAAATTCAGAATATATACTAAAACCATAGCAATTACTTCTGTTTAAACCCATCCTGTATCTTCATCAGAAGGTCAAGTTAGCCAAGTACTATATTTATTTTCATGTGATGCATAGTAATGTTTATGGAGATACAATAAGCTTGAAAATTGAGACAACTTTCCATCCCTTTTAAAGTAAACAAAAATATTAATAAAAATAGATAAATAAAAAAAGAAATATTAATGTAGAGCACTACAGCCAAGAAGAGATACAAAATATTATCTTTAAAGCTACTTAGAACATACAGTTTTCAGTTTCTCGAAAGAGCTTAAGATATGTTTCCTGTATGATAGTACTCTAACAATTCATAGCTCTCATATCAGGACACTGCAAAAAACTATGCTTATTTTTCATGAAAATTATTTTAGCTATGTTCTCAGTAGAAGAGACAGAATGTGTTCCTTCATCGTCCCCTCCCACTCTGAACTGATTGCCAGCTGCAGGGCAAAGGCTTGCTTTATCTGTAGCTGTACAATTTATACATTATCACCATGTCTCATAAGTTTTGTGGAATCCAGTGTGGTATTTCAGAAATGACATGTGTTCCTTCATGAAAGGCACCAAATACTTAGCTGTCAAGAATTCTCAAGCATTTATTTTAGGCAAAGATGCTTGAAAGAACAGGCATGCTAACTGAAATGGCATAGAATGTTTTTGGTCATTTAGTTTTTATTATTTACAAAGGAGTCTATACCTAGTTTTTCCATTTCTCCTATGAGAATGCAGCAGACCTGATAATGAATAAAGAATGGAGAACATACAAATTTTAAAGGCTACATTGCTTCAGAGATGCTTTTTGTCAGCTTTTATAAGGAGGTTTCCAGAAGTGGAATGACTTCACAGGAGTGGGTTTTGCAGTGAAAAGATTAGAAGTAGCTGTGCAAAATATGAACAGCAAAGGCTATAAGAAGGCTGAGCCCAAGTTGATGGTCTTCATCCTAGGTAATAGCCAGCTGTGCTTTTGTGAAAGCTAATCCTCAGCATCTCTGACCATGTATTTTGCCACCATCTGGAACTGGAATTGGGTTTCTACTTGTGTGTGAAGACATTTGAACAGTGGTTTTACTTTCCTTTTATTATATTTTATTTTATTTTATTTTATTTTATTTTATTTTATTTTATTTTATTTTATTTTATTTATTCTTAACAAGAGGTCTCTCGATATGTAAGCATTTCTTAAATCTAGCCCTTCATGTTGTTTACTCTGAAATCTGCCCTCCTCTAAGACTGAATAGGGCTCTTTAAATGCTCCTTACAGTCATAATACTGTAGCTTATCTGCCCCTCTGTTTTATTAATTAGTCAGTGTAAGTACACCGTGTGTTTTAGCAGTTCACAGCTGACAGCTGATGGACTCCCAGAAATCCCATGAAAGTCATGTTTACAATCCTCATCTTTATAGTTCGGGGCTAATTGAAAATAGCCTAAGTTAGAGTAGTGATTGAAAAAAACCAAACCTGTAGCAGTCTTTGGCATGCATGGTGTAAATTTTCTGTCTTTCAGTTAGTATCTCCAAGGTGATCACTCAGATGGATCACTCCTCCTACTTTGCTAATTTTTTACTTTGACCCTAAGCCAGATGTATTTGCATCTCACTACTGGATGCCTCACTACAGCTTACAGTAATGCAGAAGTCGTGAAAGAAATTTCTTCAGCTACCTTGTAGTCTTTCTGGAAGCTTTCCTCTGTTGCACTGTCGCCAGATCCTTAACACCACTGTAGAACCTGGAGTGTTGGTGTAGATGGGTAACCAGCCAGCTTTTAATCTCCCCTCGATTCTGCTAGACATGGTGGCAGAAAGGGATGTGCCAAGTCTGCATTTGCCTTCACATTGTTGTTACTTCTAAGTGATTCACCATAAAAAGTTCACAGTGGAGCAGGTAGTGGTCGATGGCTTGGGAAATTATGTCCTCTGTGTGTGGGCTGAGCTGAGAATCGCTTGACTTTTTGCAGAGCATGTACAGCTTTTGAGTGTAGTTGCCTTGCCTTTTGACAGGCTTTGCTGGTACTCCAGGATACCTTTCTCCAGAGGTTTTACGGAAAGATCCTTATGGAAAACCTGTGGATATGTGGGCATGCGGTAAGAAATTATTCTAAAGACAATGTTCTGTCCACTTTAGGATATCTTAAGGGTGAGAAGTGATGTCCAGAATACATGATACTCTGCATCAGAAAATACATATTTAGTAAAATTCAGTATTAATTTTTAGAAGAGGTCATCATATTTTTTGTTACTCTGCCAGCTTCATGTTTTTTAGTTATTTGTGGAGGTGTGTTGTCATGGCATTCTTGGCAGTGGCTACACAACACACTTTCAGAAAGTAATAAAAAAATAGCTGCAGGTGCCTGATGCCTAACTAGTTCAAAATCATAACAATTCATGCTTAGTTTTGGTAACAAGCAGCCTGAAGTCTGATCTGACCAATATCCTACTATTGCAGTTTTAAACTGGGAAACTAAATGTTTTGTTTGTACAGGGCAATTACTTTATCATCCAGTTCTTGAAACTGCGTATTTTAAGGTTCTGGCAAGTGGCAGCTACCTAGCCAAGAAAATTGGTGGTTTCCTAATTTTACTTCTACCCACGCTTACTTGGATGTGTTTATGAAAGCACTTTTCTTTAGTCACAGTGAGTCATCTCTGCAAGACTAGCAAATGGACTTTTTCATTTCCTGTTGACCATATATTGGTACAGATAAATTGAGATGCCCAAATTGTGTTTGCATGAGATTAGTTAAAACACAATATTGCAGACACCAGTACAAGCCATGGTAAAACCAGAGGTAAAAATGCATTTTCCTAGAATGTCTGTGACCACTGAAAATTATTTCTCTGGCTGTCTACATGTGTTCATTGTTCCTGATCTAATGATGTAGTGTCAGATACTCGTTATTCCCCCCACTCTGCAAGGAGGTTATCTTGTGAACCCTACATTTACTATTTTCTCCAGTATGAATAGGCACTATTTTTCAGTAGCTGGGTTAATACTATTAAGCCATTTGTTTTACATGGTTGTCAGGTGCAAAATGAATTTCTAGGGTTTGTTTCTTGAAATACCTTAATACTACTGTGAATTCTCTGCAGGTGTCATTCTGTATATCCTCCTGGTGGGATATCCTCCATTCTGGGATGAAGACCAGCACAGACTTTACCAGCAAATCAAGGCTGGTGCTTACGATGTATGTACCATATGCTGTCTATTGAGTTATTTATAATTGTACCCCTAAATAACTTTTCCAGAGTGAAAGTGAAATAAGAATTAATTCCAAAATTATTTTTGTATTGGTTATCTTTATGAGTATACACAGTATTTATGCAATGTAGTAAGTATTGCTTTAGTAACACAAACCTTACTGGGTTGGCATAGTATCAGTGAAAATACTGAGGTAAAAATGTGTAAAGACTGTACAAGATGACATACGCATACATACTTTTTTCTCTTCAGTTTCCCTCACCAGAATGGGATACAGTGACTCCTGAGGCAAAAGACCTTATCAATAAAATGCTTACTATCAACCCAGCAAAACGTATCACAGCATCAGAAGCACTGAAGCATCCATGGATCTGTGTAAGGAGTTTCCACAAATTTAACAGAACAATTTGGCGGACACATACTTCAGCATATAGTGAGATGTTTAGAGGATAATATTTGTTCTTACTCATGCAGCTATGTAACTAGGGGAGTGTAAAATTGTAATTATACTGATACAGTCAATAGTATCGTGTATTGAAGTCTCAGCCTAGAATAAGATTTTGCAGAAATGAACTTCTTTGCATTAACTCTGTGGTGCAGTTCACTGCCAAAATTAGAGCATTCTTTCTTTTAAATTCACAGAGAAAAATATGTATAAGAAAGTAATATTGAGTTAGATAATGCTTTGCATCTTAATTTCGCTGTAAATTTTATGATAAGCATGAAATGTAAAGGCAGAAAATTAAGGGACTTTTAAAAGGTCAATTTTCAGATAGCAGAGGCTGCCTGTCTATTACTGAATCCAGGACTGCTTTCCAATTCTCAGTACATTCTACAGTTTGACTTTGCAGTTAGACTGGGCTGATACTTTGAAATTCACCGCAAGACAAATAGCTGATTCCCAGCTCTTTCTCATTCCAGCAGGCTGCATTATCTTGCTGTTAAAATTATGATGCAGGGGAAGTTAAGGTACAGGGAAAACTCAGATAATTCAGATGCTGAATTTTCTCTGAAATATTTTATCTTCTGTACCTTACGTAATATCACTAATGCTAAAGAAAAGTTCCCTTCTTCTTTTAATTTTGTGGGGGTTTCAGTCCCTGTTTCTTTCAAGGGGACTTTACGCATGGTTGAGTAAAATGAGACCTTGGTTTTGTAGATGTGGAAATTTCCCAAATGTGTAGAAACCTGGACAAAGGAATAGTCAGACAGAGTAGAACTTAAAGGACCATATGGGTTGTAATATGTATCTTGTAGAGTAAATAAAATGCCAGAGATGTGACTGGGTGCATTAAAATTATTTTCTTCTCAGCAACGCTCTACTGTTGCCTCTATGATGCACAGACAAGAGACTGTAGATTGCTTGAAGAAATTCAATGCAAGAAGAAAACTAAAGGTAAGAATGAAATCTGCAAGGATTAATAGCTGATTTTGGAGAGATAAAAGGATGTTGGCTTGTGTTCTATGCTTAAAGCAAATAGTCCCTAAGCAATTTTTTTCTTGAGTATTATGTATTAAACGAACTGTTTGATACATGATCAGCCTTTGGCTCTTCGTGAAAGTGAACAGAACATAGCATAATTCTGTTAAATCCAAAAGAATGACAGTCAATCATCTTCGTTTATACACCTTAAAAATATTTTGTTGAAGGAAAATCTTTAAGGATGTTCTTTTAGGTTGTCCCTTTTTTTCTCTTGACCAGACCGGACAGGGTAACTTTGCAGATGTGAACTTTTCTAATTAGCACATTACAAATAAACTCCTCTTCTACTCATAAAAGTATCTAAGCACATTAGTGAAATTTTATTTCATATTCAGCTATGTCTTTTGCTGATAACAGCTGTGCATGTGAGTACTAATGGACTGTGCATTACGTACTCACAACAGGTAAATGTTTGAGATTGTGAGAATTGCTGATAGGTGTGTAATTAAGATTAAATTACAGTTTATGCACTCATGGCATCATGCATGGTAGGTAATGCACAGACAAGCTATTCTTCCAGGGTTAATGTAGTAATTGATGTAATTTACTTGTGTGTTTTCCTTTTTGTTGTGTCATGTTCTCATTCAGAACTGTACACAAGTGTGATGCTAATTTGAGCAAATGTATGTGTACACAGGGGGCCATTTTGACAACTATGCTGGCTACCAGAAATTTCTCAGGTATGTTCATTGAGCTCCAGATTAATATGGTCTTTATGTTTTGATGTCTGTGGTGATAAAGTTCTAATTAGGATTGATTAGCACAGAAAGATACTTGTTATTCAGGAGCATCTGAACATGGTGTATCTTTAGTTGTTTCCTTTGCAGAAGCAAACAAGAGAATTTTAACTATTTGGGCCTAGTAGAATCTCTTGTAGATGACAGTCTTAATTTTTCAGTAAAATATGAGTTTCTTCTCTTTGCTTTTTTAGTGTCATCTGTCAAAAGACAGTGTTTTCCTGTTTGTTTTGGTGAAGAAAAACGGAAAATTATGCATACAGCTCCACATGCATAAGTACCACCAAACAACAGTTAAAAATTTACTTATTTTCATATACTTGAAATGTCATTCCAGGATTCTGTTGTATTGTGCATTAAAAAAATTAAATACACATCCATTCTGTATTGCTTTGCTAAGTAAGAAGTGTAAAAAATGTAGTAAAATGAGTCCTTCTTTTCCTTCTAATGCGTAGCTGGAAATAACAAGAGGTGTTTCCTCTTTATGGAATAGTTTTGTAGTGATATCCTTGGAGAGTTAGATCTTTATAGTAAACAAATTTTAATAGCAAAAGCTAAGATGAGTTTGCTGTTATTCTAGCTACAATTGTCCTCAATAGCAGTATTGCCAAAATTTCAGTGCTATGTTGAATTTTTCATTTTGCCATCTGAGATTTCAAGTGGATAGTGAAAAGAAGGCCAAATTCAAACCCCAGTAATTTTACATATCCCCCTACTCTGTGATCACTGTTGGAGCATAATATAGGTTAATTTATGGACAAAAGCAGGATAGTGCTTTAGGAATATTTGGATAATCATAAACACTGAGTCATCAAAAATAATTTACATGATCATGTATGCAAGAACAAGTTGTTCAATTTGCGTAGTACTTAAAATACAATTTCTTTCTAAGTTAAGTTCCTATGTTTAACACAAACCTGTAACACGGAAGGCTACATTTATGTAAATCATGCTGCGTTAATGCCTAATGGATTGCCAGTATCTGCCAATTCATTTGAAAGGTGGGAATGCTGTAGGCTGCATATCTTGTAAACATGAATTATTATTAAATTTCAAACAAATGCATTATTTCTCATCACTTTTCATAACTTTCGCTGTCTGTATATGGAAGGGTTAGTTTCAACTTTCATGAACCAAAAAAAGCTAAAGTAACTTTAAAGTAGTATTTCAGCATGAGGAGCCAACAGGGGTTTTGGCTTTGGTTTGGATATTTTTCACCTGCCATCTTTGTTTTACACCATAATGATCCATAGTTTTTCTTGAAGACATTTTATTTTTTCAAGTTGTTTGTTGTATTTCATTGCAAAGCATGCCTTTGAAGATCATTTGTTCATAACGATGTGGCTACAAAAGTGTTTTATTTTCCTTTTTCTTTCTTCCTTTTATGTGGAATGTATATATCTTGTGAGGTAAGACCCTCAGCACGTGAAAGGAACATCTTTTCTCTCTTCTAAATCAAAATTGCTGTTTGTCCTAAACCACTTTGCTTTCTACATGTTGTCACAACACCATTTCTTTTTAGTCTGCTTTCTGGCCTATTAGCGCTGCCTTAGGTTTTCTTTATAGCTATTGCTTGTGATTGCAAGAAATCTTTCATTGTGGGCTTAATTTAGAATATGCTAATTGCTTTGCTACTGCAAATTCTTTAAATATTTTATTTGTATGCAGTATCTATGCTTAAAGAAAGATGCAGAAAGATGTTATTATAACTACATTCCAAGCCAAAACGTATGGAATTTGTCCTGTGACATAAAATACTGCATAATCATAGAATAGTTAGGGTTGGAAAGGACCTTAAGATCAAGTTCCAACCACCTGCCATGGGCAGGGACACCTCCCACTAAACCATGTCACCCAAGGCTCTGTCCAACCTAGCATTGAACACTGCCAGGGATCAAGCATTCACAACTTCCCTGGGCAGCCCATTCCAGTGCCTCACCACCCTTACAGTAAAGAACTTCCTCCTTATATCC
>JANHGB010039858.1:0-28676 GCA_026283785.1 Coracopsis vasa | reverse complement strand
GACCCAGGTGTAGGACCTTGCACTTGGCATGGTTAAACTTCAGAAGGTTGACATCAGCCCACCTCACAAGCATGTCAGGGTCCCTCTGGATGGCATTCCTTCCCTCCAGCGTATCAACCGAACCACACAGCTTGGTGTCAACAGCAAACTTGGTGAGGGCGCACTCAATCCCACTGTCCGTGTCACCGACAAAGATGTCGAACAAAAAATAAAAAAAAAAAACAAAAAAAACATATGAGACACATTTTGACGGATACGCCATAAACACAGTGCTTGTAGTTCTTGCTTTTGGTGCCCTCATTTTTCTGGCTTTCATTTAATTGTTTACATATAACACATTATGTTTGCTAAGTATTAAAAGAATTCAAATCTTTTATGTGCACATTTAGCAAAAGGACCCAATTTGTTACAAAGAGCAGCCTGTAAGAATTAATTTATGTTTTCTCATCTTTTTCTAAGGGCTAACAGCATAAAACAGCCTTTGAAAGCAATGAAATTCTGGGTGTTTTGGCCATAGGTTTTAGAAATAGCTCCTTCTCTTTGCTTTCCTGAAATGGGTTTCTGAAGTTCATGGAATGCTCCCAGTATTTGTGGTAATGTAAAATGTAAGGCCATGTTGCATCAGGTCCTGTAAGCACATTTTGCAACAGGATGTGTCCTATCTCAAAAATTCATGTAAACCAGTTTATTTTCAATATTGATTCACATGTTTCTGTAAATAAAAATATACAGTGGTCCTGTTGCATAATACAGGCATGTTTATTTTTATTTTAGTTGTAAATCATGGGGCATGTGGAAATTGTAATGGCTGATGTGCATAATAATAAACTTAATTTGGAGGGCTGATATAATAATGAAATTAGAAACATTAATCTGGCTTCATTTTCTGTTTTTTTTTAAATGTAAACAACACAATAATAGATGTTAGTTATTTCTGTACAGTTTCTGAGGTGGTCTTACATTTTCTGTACTCTGGACCAGAGCTAAAGGAGCACTTAATGCAGACATAGAGAATAAGCCAGAAATACAAAAATCAAGTTTAAACTACATACTCAATAACTCCAATATCTTCAGCTAGTTTGAGTGACCTCAGGCTTGCAAGGTCCAATTCTTTTGGTTTGGTTTTTGGTTTTGGTGGGGTTTTTTTGTTGCTTTAAAGAGCAGATGCTGATGGGAGCTTCATGTGAGGACTGTCTCCCTTTGATTATGCCAGATTGTTAGTTGCATTTCCCTTTCAAAAAGGGTTTCTACTTCTGAACAAAACAGCATATATAGAACAGAACTGACACCCTTAAGCCATGATACACTTTCTGATAGGAAGATGGGATTGTAAACAACACTAAAACCAAAAGGTGCCAGGCTTGTTTTGTAATTTATTCTTCAAGATTTGGCAGTCAGTCATGAAGACTCTACACTTTGGTGAGTGGTTTATTCGAATTTGGTAGGTCATCCAGCTGTATTTCTGCTGTAAACTTTTCAGATTCAGAGCTGTGATGTGCTTGTCTGCACATTAGCCCTGCGAATTTAGTAATCTGGAGTGATGCAGCCCCGTTCTTGGTGCCAGCTTTAAGTGGTGGAATGTAAACCCTAACAGATGGGTAACGTTAAGGCAGGTGAAATTTTGCCCAACAGTCTGTACTTCTTTGGAGAAATTTGATCAGTGTCCAACATAATTTGGGAAATAATAGGTTTTCTTCAGTAGAAGTTGAAGCAAAGCCTGCCATTTGTTCTTACTAACTCCTAGGAAATGCTCCTCCAGAACAGCACTTTGCTAGCAAATTGTTCTTCCTTTCTTACCTGCAACTTTCCTAGCCTTTCATGCATGGTGACTGTGCTGTCAAGGTGGGAAACCCCCAATGAACTATTGCTCAAGAGATGCTTATTTAAAAAACAGCTTGTTTTTCATTAGGTGGAATAGACAGTATTGTACCTCACTGTGCTCTTCAGGTTGATCTGATATTGGTTACTTTTATGTCACTGTCATATGAATAATATCATTAAGACACCAGTGGGCTCTACAACCACTATGTCTAAGTCCCTGCCATCAGAACAGTAATTTTCACAGTTGTACCAAGCAGTCTCCATCAACAGCTGTGAACACATTGCAATTGAAAAAATGAATGTATCCAAAGCCGCTTCTTTTTCACCAATGCTGCTTCCATTTCCTCTATGCCATCCAAGAAGGTCTCTGCTTCAATAAGTACAGTTAACCTACAGCTTTAATCAGTAGAAAAAGAGTTGTACGATAATCTGAAGTATTCGTAGTTTCTAGAATATATTCCTTCCTACACTCAGAGCAACAAAAGGAGGACATAAAAGCTGAGAATATATCTGCAGCTGGGAGGCAGTGGGGTTTGCTGCACAGCTGGTTGACCTCAGTGATAACTCACACTGAACTTACTTGTCTCGTTTTACAGCAGCCAAGAGTTTACTGAAAAAGCCAGATGGAGTTAAGGTAGGCTAAACATGTGATATAAAATCTATGTTGTTAGTCACCACCTATCTGTAATTTCTGACAGTTTTTAGAACTGATCATTGTTATTTCTTTTCCTTTATCAAATCTGTTAATAAGTGCTTCTTACCTTATGTTTAAAGTGATTAAAATTAGAAGGTAAAGCTAATAAATAAAATGAAGTAATTGAAACCCAAGCATTTTAAGAAATGGAAAATAGAAAACTGCTGGTGAAAATGCTCTTCTTGCTATTTTAATGAAGGGTGATTTTGCAGTTAATGACTTGTCGTGGTTTAAACCCAGCCAGCAACCCAGAACCACGCAGCCGCTCGCTCATTCCCCTGCCTCGCTTCCTCCCCCGGCTCCTGGAGGGATGGGGAGGAGAACCAGGACATGACTCAATGTTACTAGTTAGCTTATAACTATAAATATGGGTTTGGTGGTGGGCATGTAAGCTTTTCAGGTGTCAGTGTTTATCTGCAGACCTGTTGCCTCTGTGTTTCTCTTTTGACTTTCCATTAGATTTCATGGAAGACCAAAATTTTACTGGTAGGCTTGGCTCCACATAAGGTGTTTTCTGCCAGATGTACTTGCTGTATTTGGCAGAACTTGAGGGGTTTTACTATATCAACAAATCAGCTCATCCTGATTAACAGGCCTTGCTAAGAAGGAAACATTTTGGCAGCTTTCATACATGATTTAGAGCTTCTATTCTCATATCACCAGATCCTGCAGGAGGAGAGGTGCTTCACAAATGAACGTTCTGGATAATTAAGTTGAAAAACAGCCATTAAAAAATCTATCAGCAATGAAAAGTATTTCTTTTCCCAGAGGATCCTGAAGATTAAAATAAGTGCCTCAAGCTTTCATTATATGATACAAAAGATATTCTTCTGTGCATTGTCTGCTTACTCAGAAGTGTGTCTTTGGCCTGAGTTTTAATTTCCTATTTAATCTTAACTTTTTATTTTAACAAAATATTATATAACTAAATACCAGATTCGTAGTATATTTTTTCCTGTTCTCCCACATATGCACACTTCTAGGGAAAAAAACAATCATGAGACTGGTTTAAAATGAAGTTAGTACACTACCATTTCAATGCTTCTCACTGCCAAGTAGTGGATAACCTAGTATGGAGAAGCATACATTCAGTACTGTTCTCTCATTCATATGGAAAGCCCTTAACATGTTTTTATATAAGTTTTATGTACTCTATCTGACCAGCTTTTCCTTTTCAAATATCATTCCTCCTACAGGTCTATGATGGTATTTGTTATAGCTCATATATATGTGGAAACAACTGTTGCCAAAATTTTGCCTAAATTACACTTGGTGGGATTTGATATTTTGGTTTTCAGCATATGTTATATGTCTGCTGTTTGTCTGCATGGTCAGGTGGAGCAAAGGGAATAAATTTACATCTGGGGAAGTCTTATCTTAGTCATTTCTGTTACTGAGATGCTATGTACTCCATAGCATTTTTCCACCGCTACAGTTTAAGCTTTTTCGTAAAAGAAAAAAAAGCCAAAACAGAAATATACTGTACTCCATGCGTTGAAACTTTAAATCCAACCAGTCACATTTTCTTCTTTTCCTTTCTCTCTGACTGGTCAATTCAGAAAAGGAAGTCCAGTTCGAGTGTTCAGATGATGGTGAGGATATTTATCGACAGATTTTTTTCCTCCTGTGAAACGTTCACACCTAGAAATCAAACAGTTGCATTTAGTTTTGTTAACATTCTCTGAGAAGCTGCAAGACTTGAAAGTACAACCTTGTGAATTTTAAGCCTGCAGTTGCTATATGCCATCCACAGTGAATTGTTCTGCAGTACTTTCAAGAAAGTTTTCAGGGTTTTTTTTAACCTTGGGACATATGAAAGCAAAAAAGTAGATGTAACACTGGCCAATGCAGTTGTCCTTAGTTAAAATAGTAACAAAATAGTATCCTTGTAACAGCCTTCTATTAATTTTTAAAACCTCCTTATTTTAAAAGTTAATGATATTAATATCATAAAATATAACACAAACCACATTGCACAGTGAAATAGTACCACTTTAATTGAGCCATTCTAGGGCAAGATGCTAAATGCTCAGGAGTAAAAAGAAAAACAATTTCCCAGTCTTTCCATACTACAGTTTCCCATCTGTCTTCCTTCACAGCTCAGGCTCTGTTGCTGACAGTCAGTCTCAGTAACTTGTCTTCCTCCTCAACCTACTCTACAGTCTTGTGTTTTCATTTGTCCTCTGTGATACCACTCAGCAGCTTCCCCTATTTCTGTTTATTATGGGTTTGAATCTGACTTGTGAGATGTTTGTGATGATCAACGTTGATGTCCCAGCCAGCTTCTGTTCCTGCTGCCCGTAGGGAGAAGGCAAATATCCCTCATCCACACCTGTCCCTGGGGATTGCAAGTTGCCTTGAAAAGCAAAGATTGCTGGTCAGGTCTGCACAGACATGTAGTTAGAGAGGTCTGTTCTTCGAGTGAACACAGACTTTCAGTGGCAGAGAATCACTGGCAGCAGTGTCCAAGTAAGGGTCACCGGAAAGGTACAGTGAGGATATTTCTGATATTCCAGATGTGAGGTGTGCTTTAAATTTTTGCTACAGAAGTACCATGCGAAAGGTTAAGCCCCAACATACGGGTTTTGTTTCTTAAAGTATTTTTATATTATAAGATATTGGTAAAGACCAGTAATGATTACTGTTACCAGTATCATTATATGATATTTGTAAAGACAGTCATGCCCAGCTGTTTGGAGGGTTTGTGTGTGTCTGTCCTGTCCTACTGTCAGACCTAAGAGAGTGGCTTTTGACAAGCCATTCATTAGTATAAATGTTCTCCTTCCTAGCAACAAGTAGAATTAAGCACAATTCAGCCTTAAAATAACTGCTTCATGTGGAAATGTTACGTATTTTGGAATCATTTGCCTTTGCTGTTAAAAGTATATACAAAATACAACCCCATGTGTTCATATAGTTATAGGAGCTCATGTATATATTCTGTGAGGGAGAGGAAGTGTACAGACTTATTGCAGTTTTCTCTCTTAAATTTTGAGGGGTTTTACCAAATTCCATTTACTCAGAAGAAATAACTGTATTTTGAATCACCTTATCTCTTTGTGCTTTTACTAATGAATACTGTATTCTCAATAACTAAGAAGGCTTGAATATATTTCCTGCAGTTTTCAGCAGTAGCTGTAATAGGTACTGTTTATTTTTATAGGACTTTCACCAAGGGAGTATGGACCTAAGCCTGCTCTCCTTACTCAGGCAAAATTGGAATTGAAATTTGATTAACCTACTTCCATTACGTATTCAACAACAGGCACTTGTTTGTCATATCACTCTCTTTTTTTGTATTAAGCTACTACTAAAGAGGACTGTATGGAATCTGGTGAAATCTTCATTTCCTGCCTCATGTTTTTGCTTTGTGTCTCTCTGCCTTTTGTTAGGGCCTTTTTAGTCATCGTCTCTTGATGACTACACTCTCATAAAAATAGGAACTTGTAGTTATACAGCTTGATATGTGATTTTTCTTTTTGTTTTGGAAGATTTAGTATGCTGTTGAGCAGCATTGTGTGTGTTCTCAACTATTCCACAATTCTCTTGTAGAGCTTGTTCACTGAAGTGGTGTGGAGCTTTTGTTGAAGTTTTTTCCTGAGTAAGGAGGTCAGGATTTGCCATCTCACAGTCACATAAGTATCAAAGCAAGTTAGTTGATATATAAAATACTTGCTAATACCTGTCTCCCCACAAATGACTTTGTGCACAAAGGTATTTATTCTGTCCCTGTCTTGGTTCAGACACCCCTGCAACTTACGGCTGTAATTGTGAATAGATAAATCTATTTGACAATAGCTAGGCCAAGGTGGGGTTTAAACTAAACACTTAGAACTCAGTGATGACTCATATTTTCTCTTAATGACAGTTTCTGTAGAAAGACCATCGTTAAAAGAATAACTATTTCTCATCCTCCTGTTACAAAGCACCGTGATCTTTGATTTTAAGTCAAAGAAAAATGTTTTCATTCTGCATGGGAAAATGGTTCCTATCACAAATACTACTACATAGCATTTAGTTTCAAAATAGTGTTTCCTGATACTGAGTAGCAAGACTGCTTTATATTCTTCAAAGCCAGTTAAATGCTGGTTAAGATAAGGATATTGGCAGTCTGTGATTAATTAATGCAAATCCTGACATATCCTGGTCTCAACATATCCCAAGTAAGATTCTGTTCAGTTGCAGACTTAATTCCTGTAATCGACAAGTCAGCTGCCACACCTGTACCAAAGTAGAATAATCCCCCAAATCTGCTGAGGACATGAAATTCAGTGAGTTTGCCCCATGGTGCCAACTTCTGAAGACTCCAATTTAGCAAAGCCCTTGGTGCAGAACAAACTTAGATGATGAGAAGTTGTTTACTTCAGCTGAAACTACAGAGTCACTGGGAGGATTAAATCAAAAGTCAGATGTTTTATGCACAGCTGAGTTTGGTCCCTATCTTAGAACTTCCTCTTTCTTTATGCTTTTTCATCTAGGTGACTTAGCATATTGCCATTTTTTAATTAGTTTAGAAAGACTTTTATTTTAGAGGAAAAAATACCCAATTTTGACCCTAAAATATCTAGGGTTTGTTTCTTTAAATGAAGAGATTAATTACATTTTTTACAAAAAAATCCATTAACGGAACAATTTTGGGTGTTTTTCCTTTGTTTGACACATTTGTCACTAAGTTCTGTGACTAGAATGTTCAGTAGGACTTTTTTATTTTTTTTAATCAAAGTCTTTCCAGACAATATATATCTATACACCCAGTTCTGCATTCTGCTTTGGACTGCTGTGGTTAGAATTACACGACCAGAATGTACCTAATAGCTTTTTTCTAATTATTGTTAAAGGAAAAAAATGCATACTTCAGACTAGTTTTACTATACTTTAACTTTGCTTTATAGTGCATGTAAAATTGGCTTTTTACATTATTTTTAGTATTTCTGTTCTTTTCATACCATGCTGTTTATAAAAGCTGACTCTTAAAACTGGATTTAAAGAATCAGATGCATTTAAACCTATTGCTGAATAGTTTAATTTGGATTAAAATTTTGTATAAGTAAAGCTGTAATACTGTGCTAAGCTTAAGAATTAACATGATGACCTACATGTAAACTTAAGCATATATGTACTGATTTGTGGAGTAAGAATGCAGATACTATAGAGTGACTGTAGGTTATAGTACCAAAATTGAACGGCTGATACACCATTACTGCAGGATTCTTGAGACTGCAAATAATCACAGCCACCCATTACTTTTTTCTAAAATAACACCACAAAAGCTAAAGGGGCACCAGTCTCTTTCTAGCTTTAGTTGTATTGTGCATATCTGGAATCAGCTATATTTATTCAGATCTGCTCCCAGAAGCCCATAGGACAGATCTATAGATATCTTAAGAGCTATGAGTAATGAAATAGGTGATAGGTAATCAGAAATAACAACTGGGTGCAATTTATTTAATTGTGTTGCATATCAAGAAATCACAATGGCTATTGAGGACTTTCTTCAAACCCCTATTAATTCTTTATTCTTCTTACATATGCTTAGCTGCTACTTAAAGGCTCTTTTAAGTGTCACAGCTGAAGTCATCTTCTATAGACCTTCGTATAGTGCACCTGAAAACCTGTAGCTAGCATGTTTGGAGGAGCTGCAGCTAGCTATAGGATCTATTGTTAGCATTTTTTCAAGTTCATAG
The DNA here is from genome assembly GCA_026283785.1 of Coracopsis vasa. Taxonomy (NCBI): domain Eukaryota; kingdom Metazoa; phylum Chordata; class Aves; order Psittaciformes; family Psittacidae; genus Coracopsis; species Coracopsis vasa. Next base: position 20,477 of record JANHGB010039858.1, on the reverse strand, counting down.
ATTCATCTTTCTGTGATTCTTTATTTCCATATCTATATCTGTATATAGGTATCTATATCTGTATATAGATGTTCTATACAGCAAGATATAGATACAGTGCCTACTGTAAGTTCTAAGGCATGTCTGTTTCTATTTTCTGCATACCTACAGATAAACAACAAAACGAACGTGGTAACCAGCCCCAAGGAAAATATTCCTACCCCGGCGCTGGTATACCTGGAATCTTCCTTCTCATGCTATCTTGAAGTTTTTGACTGTCTCTGTTTGTTCTTCTTTCTTTTTTGCTTTTTCATGCATTTACTCTTGTTTGCTTTCTAAAAACAGGTTTTGGAAAAACTTTTTGTTTGAATTATGCTTTCTTTTGTTTTGTGAGGAAGTCCATTCGAGCGCGTTTATTGATAGAAAATGTTACATGGAAGTTTGATGTGGTACAGTCGTAGCATTTGTAACTGTACTTGAATTTTTTGCATGCTGTTCCAGAAAGTGAGTAGAATGCGCTTTGTGTTGCTCTTAGTTCTTTGCCTGATGACTGTTTCCATCTTTTTAATGCTAACCTTTTGCACCAAAAAAAAAAAAAGTTCTTATTATTTTACTCTGCTTTGTATTAGTGTGAATATTAAGGAGAGCTAACAGGATTATTGTTAGGCTACCATAAAATAGACCTTATTCAGATTTTCATTCCACATTTCCTAAAACACAGCAGGACTTTGCAAGTCTTCAGTGGGATCAAGAGGCATCTAGTGCTAAACATTTTTTGCTTCTTTCTCTTACATTTAAATCTGCAGGAGACAGAAGTCATTAATAAGCTCCATTAGGAATATCTTACTAATGGAGTGCTGTTCATGAATGCTTCCATTGCAGTCTTGCTTTTATTAGTAGCTCCCATTTCTTAGGCATACATGCTTCACAGGACTCACAAATATGAATGCCAGTGAGTAAGTAACACTTGTGAGGTGTTGTTTCCTGTGTACCTGCATATATAGCTTTGAAAAGGTGGGTAATTCACACACGTGGGAGAGATTTTTCCTCCTGATTTTTTTTGCACAACTGGCATTGCTAAGCAAGTTCTAAGAACCAGTTAACAGGTTTCATGCCTGAGTATATGGCAGTCTGTTCCCAGACAGAGCCACACAATAATCCATGCTGAAAGTATGCTGCTTAACTGTCATTTCATGGATGATTTAATCGTTTTTTTTTTTTTTTTTTTTTAAAGAGAAAAGGATTTGGGAACACTATAATGATGCGAAGATCTCTCTTACATATTTTCATGCTGCTCTGCTGGGGCAGCAACTAGTATTAATCTCTGTCTTCCAAAACATGGAGGTAGTCAACTCATCCTTAATCCTTATTGATTAATCTGTATTTTTATTTGATCACTTAATACTAATGCAAGCAAACATGCTTCAAGAAAAGGGATGATTTCTGTCCTTGTCTTGCCTGGCTTGAAGAGGAAAATGTGTAAAGCATTTAGTATGCCCTTGTGCAAAGAGAGCCTCTGCAGATCTCCAGAGCTTCAAAGCCCTGTATACATTGGTCATGAATAAGGTCTCTGCATGCTGCTGCATTAGGCAAGATGGACTTCTTTTGCTGGCTTGCTGTTGAGGAAATCTATTTGAGACATCCAGTTTCACCATCTGGCAACAGTTAACATTTGCTTTAGCTCTTGTCAGTGTTCAGCATTTGTGAGCTGGCTCTTCTTGCACTCCCTCACACAAACAAGAATGTATTTACCAATGGGTACTCTTTTTCTCTTTATTTTGTTCTTGCTTAGGAGCCCCAAACTACAGTAATCCACAACCCTGATGGAAATAAGGTATTCAGAAAGAATCAACTCCATGTTGCTTTTCCACACCTCACATTTCACCCACTATTCCACAGGAAAATAGGGCTGTTCCAGGAGTTTATCAAGGAAAATCTCATTCCTGCATTTGTTACACCTGGTGTCTCTTGAGCCTGTTCTCATCCATGTTCATCTGCTTCATGCGTCCTGCTGATTGCTGAGCTTCTGAAGCTCTTGGGGAGTCAGTAGCAGTTGGCAACGTGCAGTAGCCTGTGCAGCTGGGCTCGGGGAGCACCTCATCTCTCCCATTTCAGCCAAAAATGCTGCAGCCAAAGTAAAACCAAAGAACGCTCTTCTCAGAGTGTGGTGAGATCATATTGATGAGTTCTGTATGTGCAGTTGTCACCTTAGATAAAGATGTCATTTCAGTTTATCCCATCTGCTGTTTTTCAGCGTGCTTGTACACCCGTGTTATGATGTGTCTTTCACACAGGACTTTGGTTTTCTTCGATAACATCACCGAGTAGTTCCAAAAAAAATTTAACATTTCAAGTGACAAAGAGGTCTTTCGATGTTTATACGTTTTCTTCATGCTCTTTTCTTTTCCTTGTGTATTGTGACATTTGCGTTTGGCAGCTGATTCCTAAAACATGTTTTATTTTGTTTTTTACATGCATGGACTTGAAAAAGGCCAGGAAATACCATCATTTACATATAACACATGTTCCTAGGTTTCCTGGAAAGAATTTGCTCTTCAACAAAAATTTCACTGTTTACAGTGTTGACTTAAGGAATTGACATTTCATTAACTAGTCTTAACTACTTGTGATTATTTCATATGAGAAGGATTGAATCTGAGTGAAACAATAGCGCATGCAGACATTTCTCAAGCATGAAAGTGCCGATGGTGTGTATTGTGCTTGTGTATCCCCTTCCTCTATGTACCTCACATCTGTTGAACACACAAGCTTTTATTTTCATGTTACTATTTCTTCAGCTCCCCATGTTTAAACTCACAGGCCCGAAACAGCCTGTGTTTGAACACTAGTCTGATCTTTATCACTGAAGTCCACTGAAGACCAGAAAACCCAGATAAAATATTGGCATGACTACATCTACTTGACTTAATTCTACAATCATAGCAATTAAGATACTCAGAGTCCCAAAAGGTCACAAAAAACAAGCAAACCACTTAATACAGAGAGTTACTCCTAAATTTGAAAGACTTATCGTTGTAGTATGGCAGCTGGAGTGGATGCTTCAGTATTAGAGGCTACATCTGCCATGTGAGCTTGTGCATGGTGTTTACAACTTGTACCTGTGTGGGGTTTTTGTATACTTATAAGTACTTACCTATATTTTAAGTGATAGAGCATGATACACCGGTGCAGAGTGAAGCGTCTAACATCAGCCAGTTCAGGAAAAGCATGGCAACTTGTTCAGTTTTGTTTGTGTGTGAATTAATTAATGTAGTTTTATTTGTGGATGCACATATGTTTTGTTTTTTAAAGGTCTGAGTAACGCATTGGTCATTTTAAACATTTCTTCAGCTCAGCCTTGTGAGGACACAGTAAATAAAGGGCACTGTCAGATTTACCTTTTATTACTTAATTGTAAAATCCTTTCAAAAATTAAATACAATACTAATCCTGTCTTCTATCTCTCAAATAAAAATGGACCAGGTAATGCTTTTTGCTGTTGAGCTGTGAACTGAAAAAATAAGAAAAAGAAATTTATTCTGCTTTTCAAGAAAATACAGATATAAAAGCCCCCAGTTTATAAGCTATCCAAATTTCTGAACCCACTTACCTGTTAGATTTGACAGTGCCCTGCTGGATTTGCCTGTAGTGTTTCATGTTTCTGGTAATCTGTGAAAGATTGAGATACAGTATCCTTGCCTTTTTAACAGTCTGGTGGCTTAAGTACAAGCTGTCCGATAATGAGTCATTCCTCTGCATGACTGGTTGTCTCAAGAATACTACTGCAAAGATACCTTAGTTTGTCAAAGTTGTTATCATGTAGTTATCAATTCTCCGTCTCCTTCAAAAATTTCCAATCACAAAACCTGTGTGAAAATGACAGAATCTGGTCTGATATCCTTAAAATCACTGGGAGACTTTGTTTAATATGTGTTGCTAAGTCATATGAGCAGAAAAACAGTTGTAAATCATAGCATGCAGAAGCCTTCATGTTGAGAAGCTGGAATGGAATGACTTACTTTGCACAGTTGGTTTAATCACTAAGCTTAAATGGCAAGCACTCCTTCTTGGCTGAGGTAATTCATATAACATTTCACACGGATTTTGTGCAGTTGGGTGTTACAGAAAAAAAAGTTTCCTTTACATTCCTGTGAAGTAAAAGCATTAAACAGCAGGAAATGTATTTATGTTCCCTACTGTAGAGACTGGCCATGTTTGACATTGGTTTCAGCTGGAAATGTCTTTAATCTTTGTCTGACCATTTGTTTGTGAATTACATCCCGCCCTGCTTCAAGGCTTTGCATGATACCTGTAACTAACTGTAATTTTCAAGGGCACGCAACTGAGGCTTGGCTTGTTTTATACATTCCACTGATATTTACTTCTCAACAGGAGTCAACAGAGAGTTCCAATACAACCATTGAAGATGAGGATGTGAAAGGTATGATTTTAAGCTTTGAAACATTTGGAGAAGCCATAACATGAGTTCTGTGAATGTATTTTTTTAGGTCATTAAACACAGAAACTCCTAATGAATCATAGCAGAAAGTACTCTTTTTCCTTTTTAAAAGAAATTACTTTTATGCTTCTCTGTGATACTTCTGACATGTTTCGGACTTAACTTTTGACTTTTCATTTCCCAAAACACCATTTGCCATGATGTTTTGGAATGAAGAATATAAAGTTACTGCTTATTAACTAAGATACCAGTTCCAGTAATAATAGTAGTAGAATAAAAATGTGTAAGTCTGTGCTTTGTAACTCTTACTTAATGTACTTTTAGCATACATTTGTGTTCTGAGTTTGCCTTTTTTCATGTCACCATTTGCATTTTTATTCTGTTCAGATGCCAGTGTTTTTTCACTTTTCTCTTTTGTTCTGTTATACACTTATTTTAATCTTTAAAAAACTTTTTTTTTTATAAAATTTTGTAACGTCACAGATACTGCTTTTGTTTCCATTTTCCCCCCTCTGTATATTATACTGTGATGTTACACATACTTCAGTAACATTGTGGTTTAAAACAAAGGGCTTTAAAAAAAATGTGTTAGGTTTGTGTATCTCTGGTTCACAGAAAAAACTCGATTTCAGCATCAAAAGAATAATATTATAGATACACACAAGCCAGAGGTGATAGTAAATATAAAATGTGGAGAATGGAAAAGAGAATTCTTGGGAAACCATTGAAATAATGGGGCTTACTATATGTTGGAAGTATAATGCCTAAGTCACCATTAACAGTGTGTATGCGAAAAGTTGCGCCCAAAAATACAGGCCTGAATCGGTTAAAGAGCTTCACTGGCTTTTGAAGAGCACAGGGGCATTGTCAACTTTAAAGAGATTCAAACATAAAGTAGTTAGAATTGTACCAAAGGTACCTAGGGCTTAGTTTCTGACTACAGGTGCTGTGCATGTTTGATAAAAGCACCAGTATTGCCACGGTGATGAACTGATAGTGCAAACACGAAAGCACTGTGTGATGCTAGTGGCTGTCCAAGCAGCACAGGGTTGAAAATGCAGCTTTTATGTTATGCTGCATATGAGATTCTTCGGGCATTTACATCAAGGCAACTTAGCTCAGGCTTGCACAGGGCAGGGCCTGCGGCAGGGCCCAGCCAATGGTTTGTGCTGCTGCTCTTGGAAAGCCCAAGGAGCTCAGCTGGGCTAATACCCACGGTCTGCTGCACTGCAGTAATTCCATCTGCTTTGGCATACTTGGTGTTCCCGCCATGGAGAGAAGATATTTTCTATCCACTGCTAGTAGCAATGTAGCTGTAAATTATGACTTAGAGTACAGTAGGAGCTGCAGTTAGCTCTAATTTGATGTTTCAGTGACTCATTTCACCTCCACTTCAACAGTCTTCTTGCGTTAACAGCCAGTTCCCACTCACTTTAAATAACAACCTAGTGATAGTGGTTTGAGGGAATGCAAAGTAATGCCTTGGAGGACAGTTGCAGGTATCTGGGACTGATGAAGAGAAAAATACAATGTTATTTACCCTTATTCATAACACCTTGTATTTCTTCCTTCAACCGATTATGTGTAGTTTAGAGACTAACCTCATTAAATGAATATTTTAATTATAGGGCCTCTGTGTGACAATATAACATGATGTTATAATGGTAGGATTTTTATAAAATTCTGTCTGACGCTTAGCACACACTTATATCTCAGGAACATAATTATAAGAAAAACTACAATGAAGATGTTTTGCCTAATTCTTTAATATGATTCTGTAGCCATCACAGTTAAGAGCAGGTTGGATGGCCACAATATACTTTTTTCCCAAAAGAGGATCTTGCAGTAATCACAGGTCTGACAAGATCCTAGTCATGTCCTTCTCTTTGCTGTAAAATGTTCAGCAAGTGAAGTTTTCTGTTATTTGTAGGTTCCTGACCCATTGCCACATAATAGTGCTAAAGAAGGCATAAGGTGGATTAAGGCAGTGAGAAGAGCTGAGGCTGTACTCCAGAGAGTGCTGCATTGTGTGTTTTCTGGAGACTGCAGAAGGAGGAGCTGAAGGATGTTAGCTGTGCTTGGAAGAGAGGAGGCAGAGTAGTGTTGTATTGCTCTTTACCTGCTTTGGTGGAAAGGTAGGGTCGCCGAGAATGACAGTTTGAATTGCTGATGTCTGGGATGATCACAACAACTTCATACACTGATGCAGCTGTCTCAGCAGCAGGTCCATGGCCTAACACACAGCAGTGCCACTACCCTGTTCACCAGACAGCAGGTGCACATTTTATTCCAGTGCATAGGGATTTCCTTTTCTGTTTAGTAAAAAAAAAAAAAAACCCAGCAAATATAATCACCCAGTTAATTGCTTGCAAGCTTACTTGTTTTTCACTTTTTAGTATTCCTCTCACACTTTCAGTCTTTCCACCAGCAGCTGCTTGCAGATTGTTTTATTATAATTAAAGCCGACAGTAACCCCTAGGGTCTAATTTCTAGAATAATTCAGGGAATAGGCAGTCCTTCAACCCTGACAGCTATTACGAGATCAAGCTTCATGCTTTAGCAAGGCACTTACGAATTATATTTTCCCTGTATACCAAACTTGACTTCTGGATGTAGATTTTCTAGGACAACAGTAAGAAAGCTGTTCTCTTATCGGGAACAGCTGCTGACTGCACTGACTGCAGCTGGAGATAAGATGCTGATAGAAATGAGTGGATTTCAGAGGTAGCACAGAGAATACTCTCAGATTGCTAACAGTCTGGATCCCTATGTGTATGCTCAAGATGATGCTTGTCATCAAATCTGAGACCTGGAAGGCATGTTTTATAGTTTAGATGATAAATGACATTACAAACCTGTTTGTTTCCTTCACAGCATGCAGTACAAGGTGGGAAGAGGCTCTCCTGCAAAGGAGCAAGGAAATGGGAATGCCCCTTTGTAACTGAAAAATGGTATTAGGATATAGTTTATAGTGTTGTAGTATGCCCCACACCTCACTGAGAACAACTCTTCTTTGCAGAGGCATGCAATCTATGCACTTTCCTGGTACTCCTCCTCCAGGTATTATAACACCATGCATAGATTGCACAGACAGGTACAGGTTCCTTCCTTTGTACAGACTACCACCCCACACATATTTAAAACACTCAGTTGTGCATCAAGTGGTTTTCTTATTTTGCTATTGATTTGACGTGCTAAAGTCGTGTGGATAATGCAAGCCTGTGTGGGATGTGGTATCTCCAGCCCAGTTGTGTTTCCGTGTGCCCTGTGGGAGTGACTGTGTGTATGCATGTCTGTACAAAGTATGACAAATGCTACGATTCATTAAGGAAGGTTGCAGTTAAAAAAAGAAGTCTTAAATCAGCTATTGCAAATGTGTCTGTAGGAACAGACGCTTGATATCTATTCAGGGCATGCATACAGTATTATCCACTCATGTCAGGATCTTACCCTATTTACACTTTTGAAGGCAGGTATTTTAGCTTGAAGACAGCACAGTCAGGCTTTGTTTTCACTTGTTATTTGTGGAAAATGTTAGCGTCTGTAACTTTGTCTTGCTTCTGTATGCATTTATATCTTTTAGGACTGAAACATATTTCTTTTACTAGAAACAGAGCTTAGCAAACAATAGTGAGCTTTAATTAGTCAAGGAATAAGCTAATTCTAGACTGTGAGTCTGAAACTTCTTGAAGCTGTAAGTTCAGGTTCCTTGCTAACAGAAATCTCTGATGTTAACCATTGGTCATGGGGCGGTCTGCATGACAATGATCCCTCCCAGGTTTAAGGACAGGAGCGGACAGAAGAACATACTGAAAACTGGACCATAAGCAATACTGCCTTCTCGGATTGCTTGTGGGATTTCTCTTTCCTGTGGTAATAAACTGGAACTCTTTGGCAGCATCTCTTTGATAAGAGATTGATAAGGTTTTTTTCAGCTGGAAAATAACCACTGTTATTTTTGCCAGCAGTGCACACAGCTCTTTTATAAAGCTGAGTTGTTAAATTTAACATGATTAGGAAATCCAGATTTTTCATGGTATTTTTTTTCTCTGGCAATATATTAATGAAAGCACTAGTAAGAATTATGATTCCCAATGGGAAAAATTGCTGAGTTACAGGACACATACAGATCAGGTGTATTTTGGCTAATCTTTGCTACTTAATGCATCACTTGAAGGCATTAACCATTCAGGAGGCATTTATTTTCATATATTTTGCTAATTTATTTCATTTTATACCTGTTGTTTTCATTTTATTTAACAGTAAGCAGAAATCAGTTTAATCCATTTGGAACATGTTTTAGTAAAGAAAAGCTTTCAAACTTCTAAGAACATTTTTTAACTGCTCTTTCAAAATCCTCAGTTCTGGACAGAGGGATAGATCTGCACTGGCATCTGAACAGTCATTTATGGCTACGACCTTTTTACAACTGTTCTTTGGCACCCAAAAGTACGTTGTTAGCATTGTTTGTGTTCTCAAAGGTTTTGTAAGTTCTTGTTGCTTGTAATTAAATTATCATTATTTTTCTTTTGGACTTGTCTTTTTCTTCCTTCACATCTACTTGACCCTCACACAGCTCTCACAAAGGAGGGTGACTTGGAGAGGTTATGTTCCACCCACCACTCCTCCTCTTCCGTTGCTTCTTCATCTCACTGGTCACCACCCTTGCCGTGCCCCAGCAGCCACTCCTGCTGCCAGTGCCTCCTGAGGATTCTGATCACATTCTACTTCTTCATCTTTGTTTGTTCATATGTTGTGTTTCTTTCCATCAATTCAGCGGGCAAGTCTATGAAAAATGCAAACTCGGAGAGTCTTTCACTTGAGTCTGAACTCTCCCGCTCCACTCCTTCCTCTGTACTGTGTAAGTTGAGAGACTCATCTGTCCAGATGATCTCTTTTGTCTCCTCCTTTTCCCTCCTCATCATCTGACAGTAGCACAAAAAAAGTCAATTCTGTGACATAAATGCCCAATGAACCTCACCTGCAGCATAACATAAAATCTGCATTAGCAACACTGTGCTCCTTGGACAGCTGCTCATCATAAAACCAAAAGTAGTTATTGTCTACCAAGGATAGGATTAATTCAAGTACAAGTAAAAACAACTTAAGTGCTGAGAGAAGACATTAGGAACATGATAGGCTATTAGGATAAAAACTGCTGATGTGCCTAACAGAAGGTGTGTTTATGCTAACACCAATTTGAAGTAGAGTTTTCTCTGGATGGAGCTAATGACATTTCAGAATACCAGAACAGACTATAGAGGTGTCTGCAATATTACTGTAAAGAGGCTATTGAAGTTGTCTACATTTGGCACACTTGCATTCACCAGAAAAAAGATAAGTGCTACAAACAGCTATAGTAATGAATAACTTTCCCAAGCAGTGAGCAATATTAAGGAAAATCAGTGAAAGTTAATATTGCTAAGACTTTTTTGTGACACTACATTGGAGTTACTGGGCTTGCTGCTAACATAATACAGGCTCAAGAGATACGATTTTTAAATTGCATAACAGGAGAATTCATGTCAGTGTTTTTGAAGAGCAAATTTAGAAGAAAAAGATTAACAGTGAAGTTGGACTGTGAAGTTTAGGATGGGAGCTGGTGCTCAGAGGCATGTGCAGTTTCTTTATGTCAAAAGTGTGTGGGAAATGAGAAAGGCTCTGGAGATTAGCTGGATGAATACCCATGCTGACAGAACAGTGGTAAAAAGGTGGGAACCAAAAGAGTGTTAGTTCTGTGTAGGATGAAACTGAATTCACTCTCTTATTTGTTGTTAAGTAGCAATTATTATAATTATCAGTATACATTATAATTCTAAGAAAGAGAAATACCGATTTCTTAGCTGGTAAACTTGATAGGTTTTAATCTGCTGTCACAGACATGGAAGAAGATGATGTAAATGTGGTATGTTGAGAAAAGACAAGGTTTATCATATAGTTAAGTGAGTCCTGGCTAATAAAACATTCCAGTCCAGGTGCTAGAGGCACTGAGGAATATGTTTTTAAATGTCACACAGTTTTACTATGAGTAAAATAGGCAAATGCCATATTTCTTAGATCTGTTGTTTTGGGATGATATTGATTATTATTGTCTCCACACAGCTCACTGTTTTTAAAGCTTATTTAAAAATAAAGAGGTATAGAATTGAGGGTTATTACTGATTTTCCATTGTAAAACACTATTCAACATCAACAGTATTTCTCTGAATTGGTAGAGTGATTAAATAGGAACATAGTTTAAATAGAAATGTGCACAGTGGCAAAGCTTGTTAATGTTTCAGTTGTCAATGCTTTAGACATCATTTCTTGAGACAGCAGCCTGATTCCATGATTAATATAACATGTTGAGAAACTATAGTGCAGTATCTTTTAAGTGCAGTGACCATGATACAGCTTTGTTCTGAGACTGTAGGGGATTTGCCATTAAAAAATAAACATTTGCCAACATTTGCCATGTGGTATAAATGTTAATCTAATTGTACAGCAGCTCCAAGAAGAGAGCATCTTTAGGAATAATTGATTTCATATAAATTACAAGAACCTATGTAGTGCATATGATGTTACTTTATGATAAAGGTTTAAATAGGAGATGCATTAATTTTATTTTTTTTCTTGGCAGTATAGGGTGGAAAAGTGCTGGGTTAATTTTTTATCTATTTGCCTACGTATTTCATGAGTAATTCTTTTCATTAGGCAAGTGGTAGGCTTACAGGTTTTCAGAAAGGTGAAAGACTGTCAATAGTCTAAAAATCAGTTCTGCAGACTGTCCACCCATACCATAATTTGATGAATCGGGGTGAGTCTTTGGAATCAGCAGGCACTAGGAAAGAGATGTTCCATGTAGGATGACAACTCACATGCCATACTTCATATCAAAGTTTAAGTTTAAGCAGTAGGGCAAGAGATAAGCTCTACTCTTACATGTACTACATTTTGATGAAATTCCTGAGTGAGAAGTCCTGGAGCATGCCTTGTCATCTGAAGGTCTAAATATTTTTTATGTAGATCTGACATTCAAGCAGTCATTTATCCATGCAGCACCATTTATTTTCTTGACAGAAATTAATTTCTTGACATATTTGTGGAATAAATTGTAAAAGACATGAAGAGCAGAGAACTTTCAAATATTGATATGAAGAGAATAGTTTTGAAAAACATTTTGTGACATGCTGTATTTGTGTTCTTCTGGGGTAGCAGTGTGTTCTGTAAAGTTGAATGATGTCTGGTGCATCCACATAGCTAGAGTTCATTATGCAACACAGGGTAAAATTTCTAGCCTCTTCCTCTTCCTTTTCAAAGTTTGGTTATTTTCAGAGTGTAGGAATAACATTAGTGGCTGTGTGCTTTCCATCTGATTCCTGTTTGTTAGGACAGATTAGAAGTTCAGATTAGAAGTGTAGCTATGTTCCCCCATACCGTGCCATTAAATTTTAGTGGACCAGTGTTGCCTTGATACGGACTGTGCAATTTTAAAATGATAGCACCATGGGTAGGATTTGTATCCCCAGATTTAGACATCCTCCCCAATGTAGATGACTATATTTGAGCTAGTTGTCTAGACTCCCTTCAGTCAATGCAAATAGGTCAGATGAGTCATACTTGTCTTAAATATCTATTTTAGGATATGATGAATCGTGCCCTGAAAGTCCTTATTTCCTCTCCATTGACTATAAGGGAAGGGGATTGAGAGAACAAACTTGCTGGTCTGTATTTAAACATGTCCAAAATGTGGTGAGATTAATCTAGTGTGAGGTGTACCAAGATATGTAGTTAAAGAGTATTGAATTGAAATGTTTGAAGTTTTTTTTCCGTGAGAAGCAACCTGTGAACAAGTTAGAAGCAGAATCATTTTAATCACCTTCAAATTCATGTGCTAATCTATAAAGATCCTACCTTATTGTTCTGGAAAGGTGCTTTACTGCTTAGCAGGGATTTCATCACTGTCTGTTCCAAAGCAAACAGTAGGAAAGGATATGCAGTTCCCCAGTTTGGGTGTTACTTGAGAGATAAAAGTGATTTGTCTGTGCTATGGATTCCACAGGCTCTCTTGCAAGTGATGTCTGTACTGTACTTGTTTGATAAACTATTTTCTGAAAGACTAAAAATACAGGTTTTATACCTTGCAGTATGATGACTGTTCCGAGGGTTATTTTGTGTTAAATAAGTCAAAGCACAATGCAAAAGTGTATTCCTACTTTTGTAAGATCAGTGGGGGTAACTAATAACCACTTCAGTATAGTAGTTACATAGTCAATCTTCTAGACTATTGATAACAGTAGAAAGGTACTCCAATATCTGAATGAAGCATAAGGTTTTTAAAATTATTTTCAGAACAAACAGACTGGGGTCAGTTTTGAAAAAAACCATGGGCAATATGTTGGTCAGTCAGTTATCAGGAATTCTTTTTTGTGTTTCACAGAACATGAAGTTTATGGTACGTGTATTTCTGAAAATTTTGTTTTTACACATCTGCAAGTCATTTTTATTCTGCACGTTCTCTCTGCAATTAAAATACCAACATATCTATTTTTCTGTGTGAATCTTGTAGATTGAGTTGATGAATGTTGCTTGAGGCTATAGGAAGAGAAGAAAGCCCCATAGTTCCCTCCTAGAAAAAGAGGTTTTGCTGTTGTTTTGTACATTTTTTCCCGTTATACTTGATTTCAGTAGCTGTGAGCCTGCACCTTGTAGGTATAAGGCATTTATAGTGTTAGATGCTTTTTAAGTAAATGGTGCTGTTATGTATTTTGTGTTATTTAAATATTAGTGTTAATGGTATTCTTTAATTATGAAGGATTATCCCCACTCTATAGCTGAGTGGGGAAAAAAGGTAGTGAAATATAACTAGAGGGTAATAACTCATTTAAAGATGACATATATACCACAGCAGTGCTGCAGAAATCATTTTAGCCAGTGTTAGAAAATGTTCTGATTTGTTCTTTTCCAATTATTTGGTCTTTTTATATCTCGTCTTCATCATATTTTTGCCTCTGTATTGGTCATACATCTGCTCACTTGCCAAAGCAGGGGTCATATTTTTTTAAGTGCTGATGCCTCATTATCGTAGCTCACTGACCCTACAGGAGTAAAGGTTATGTTGAGAGAGTAGGTCCATGGTCTTGTCTTTATTTACTTCACCTATATTCTAAGCAAAGAATGTGAAAGCTACTGTGTTTTCCACACAAGTTTGCCATTTTATGCTAACTTTCTGCTATATTAGCTGCAGTCTTTTTCACCATTAATTTCTCGAGAAGATGGCTCAGCACCTTCAACTTCTTTCAAGAGTGTTATTCCCTCATGCTTCAGTTGTTTTAGAAACACTCAATGTATTTTTACTAATGAATCCTTTGTTTACAGAGATTCAATATTTTTATGCCATTGCCAAATTGTAAGACAGTATAGGTGGGTCAGGCTTTAACTTTTCAGTTAGCTCTTGCACAGCGCTTAGAAAAAGTAGCTGAACCATTTTTATCAGAATCAGAAACCCCCTGCCATGGGGATGGACACTTTTGACTAGACCAGGTTGCTCAAAGCCCCATATCTTAGAGTGTTTTTGTCATTTCTCAGAGAAACTATTACATACCATAAGACTAGATACAGTCCTTGGACTCTGAGCACATAATGGTATTTTAAAGGGAGAGAGTAGGACAGATGTAACATAATGCCAAAGAACTTGCACAGTGAGAGAGCTAGTTGGCTTTAACCAAAGCTATTTGGGAAGTCCTTACTGTATATGAAAGTATAATAGCATAAAATTGCCACTCTACATCAAACAGCATAATTCTCCTAGAATTCAATTCAAGCAAAGTTTACTATTGGATTAAATTTAAAAAAAAAAAAAAAAAATCTAATTAAAATGGTGATTGTAAGTGACAGTTATCTGGCAGAGGGGAACTTGCCAGATGCCTCTTCCCTAATGTCTTGTGGTTCGCTTGTTGACCTTTTGTACTTTGTAATGTATATTTAGATGGAAAAAAGACTTTTGTACTTTGTAATGTATATTTAGATGGAAAAAAGAAGTTGGAGGTTTGGAAGAGTGGAGTCCATCAAATTAATAATTAAAATTTGGTAATTTTCTTACCATTTTAATAAGTGCCCATTGTTTCTGTCAGATGTCTGCAATAGCAGGACCTTGTTCCTACCAATATCCACTTCTCCACAGTTCTTCTTCCGTGCCCTCCCTATGTCTTCCTTTGCATTAAGGAAAAACTCAAGTAATTGACTTGATGCTTGTGGCCACCAAGTCATGGCTGCATTTATCTTCTTGTGGCTTTCCAGTCTCCTTCCAATTTTCTGCTTGTTGTATTCCAGTTCTTCCATGTCTGCTTTCTCTTCCTTCTTCCCAGGCTAAACTTCTGCTTCCTAGGTAATGTATTTATAGGCTGAAATACTTTTGGTCTGTATTTGTACTCTGTCACCCCGCACCCACACACATACCTATACAGAAAGTATAAAATACTAAGATAAAAAAGAACCCCAAAAACAATCAGTTTGTGTAAAATTACAGTGACTACTGAGATTTGCAATTGTTCTTTGATACCTGATCTTACTGAATATTTTGTACTGCCTTGTTCTTAACCATCTTCTTGTAATGTTCATTCTTGCTCTCAAATGAGTAAGGGCTGAGAATGAGGCAGGGGATTGCACACAGGATAAAAAATTCACAGAACTCCAGCGTCTGTCATTGGCTTTTAGTCACTTTCTGCCAGTGAGATTGCATATCCGATAAATCAGAAGAAATTTAATTGATCTCATTACGTGTCTAATTAGTTGTGTGTTGGTGAAAGGAAAGAGTAACGTAGTTGCTTTCATACACAGTATCACATGGTGCTTGGTATGTTGTAGAAAAATTGAGAAATCGGTTGGAAGGCAGATTATTTGGCAGCATTTTTCTGTTGGCATCACAGCCCATATTGTGACCTGCAAAGTCTTTCCCAAAGTACTGAGAGAAGTGATGCTAGTGCTGGAGTTAGACATGGTTGATTTGAGCCAGTGATATCTCCTTCAGTTACTTTGGTGGCCTGCAGGGCTTCCTGATGGATGTGTGTTGTATCCATGGACAGCTCAGCAGACACAGCTCTGCTAGATGTTAGTAGTGCCCAGAGGAACTTTGCTAGACCAGTATTCTGTAATATTAGGTGGCTCCTATCAGGAAGCCTATGTTCCACTGCAGTTACATTTTGGAAGAAAAAACAGGAAACAGAGCAATTTGGCAGCATGGTTCCATTTCTCCCTTCTGGGCTTGATGTTGAATTCTATCTTGTAATGTAGTACAACATCAAAGATGTGATTGAAGTGCAACATTTTGATTGACCCAGAACAAATTTCAATTCTCATTCAAGCTAGAAATCAAGTATGAGAATCACAAAGATTCACAGAGGATAACTTATGTCATTCACATTACTTTAAACTCATGCTATAGAAGGCCCAGACAGATGCTGGTGAGTCAGGTTGATTGAGCTGTTGCACACCATTAATTTAAAACAAAACACCTTAATAAGCCTCTGGGCCTGGATCATGGAATGTTATGTAATAATATTTGTTGTTTGCTGTTCCCTGTCTCAGTGTGTATAACATCTAAGTGAACTGTGGGCTTCTCCTGGTAAAACTTGGAAAATGAAAGACTGATATTAATGAAAAAGGGAGTATTGCCCATTGTCTCTAGCCAAGTAGAAGTAATATTACATGTCTATGTGGTTTTATGTCTCTTGGGTGTGGAAACTACAGTACTTTCATAGACATTTCCATTGCTTACACTGTTGCCCAATAAGTTGATCTCATGATTAAGTAGTAGCTCATCAGAGATTTTTACCTCATTTTTCACTGTCCGATTTAATAGTAATTTCCTAGTCTCTGATTGGAATGTGCTACCAGGTTATTTAGTTTCGTTATGAGATGTCTATGTATGTGAGATGTTGCATGCAAAACTTGTCATCTCCTCTGCATATTCTAGATTTCTTTTTGCCAGTCTTTTCTAACACTGCACCATTATTTCTTGTTCAACCATCCTGCCACTTGGCTTGTGCCGACAGTGCCATACAGTGTCCAGTTTGATCTGTGTTGTTTAAATATATACCAGTGGGGCCATTGCTGATCTGCAGTCAAAACATCTCTTCATGACAATACTTTTTCCTTTCCACAGTCAAGGAGGGGCAATTCATACTTGAAAAATTCTTGCCCTTTCTGCTGTCTAGTAGTTAAGAGCTACTTACAGAAAGCCTCACTAGGCTTTTTTTCTCCATTGCTTCTTTCTTTGCTGGTTTCTTTTTGTACCTTTTGTCTGAATATATTAGGTGTGCACTTACTAAATGAGATGGTGGGGCATAAAAGAAATGAAAAGCTTCTTCAACACCACAGTGCTAGTTCTTGTAGTACAGCATTGGAGACTTACATTCTGCCTGTGCTTTCCAACATTCTATTTTTTGACGAAGAATATGAGCTGTCTCAGTATGGTTTTTTTAACATTCTAAGCATATTTGCATGTGTGTTAACAGTCTAGTTCATGTGTAGGAGCATGCAGGAGAATTGCAGCTGTTGCTTGCACAAGAGAAGCTGCTACAGCCTGATTGATTGCATTTCTTTAGATTTCAGGTTTCGTCTTCCAAACTGATTTTCTGAGGTTTAATAAGGAGTCGAATGTAAATTAAATCCTTGCAAATGTACTGATAAAATCTCTTTCCCTTACCCATTTAGCATTAAACTCACAAAAACTTGTATTTGAGAGCAATGTTCCTCTGGTTGAATGTTGACGATATAAGGTTGAACTTCACCAGATGATAAATGTACAGCGCAAAAATACAAAACTTCTGCTTTTCAAAAAACTAGGCTTTAGAAGTCAGTTTCACCAGTGAAGTCAGTGAGATTTTTTGTTATGATAAAGTCTCTTAAACTTTGTCTTGCTAGAGTAACTGGTGTTAGTCATAACCGTACCACTGTACAGGGATTTGTTTACTCTGCAATGTTTTAGTGTAACTTATATCAACATCAACAACTTTGAACTGAGAGCTTATTTCTTGATTGATAGATAAAAGAGAAACTATTTCACATAATTTTGTCTTTGAAGCATATGCAAACGCTGCTTGAGTTTGAATATTCTTAGCAGAACTACATATTGTTCTGTTACTCTTTTGCATTTGTTAGTAGTAGTAGATGAGATAAAATGTTGCCAAATAATCTCAGTGAGGTTTATTGTAATATAGGTACATTAAGCATTTTACAAGCAAAAGATAGGCATAGTCACAAAAGTCAGAGCTGAAAGACATGGTCTTGTAATTAGACCTGTGTTGATGTGTATACGTTATATGTGATCCTTGAACTTTGCACCAGAGGATCTTGACTGTAGGCTTAAGGCCTAAATTCATCTGTACTTAAACGTACATATTTGACCAAAGTGAACACTAAATATTAGAAAGATTCCTGAAAATCAGCATTAGACACCTAAATGGTAAAGGCCTAATGAAACATTAGAACATTTCTAATGAGACATTAGGGCATTACTTGTAAAACAATAATCATTTTCCTTTAATTTGAATTTAAGAGTTGGGGTTTGAGTTTGGTGGTGTTCTGTTTTGCTTTTTGAACAGCAGGTGGAGGAAAGATGAAGAGAGGCATAGTCGGAAAGTGGATTGATCTTGGCATGTGGTTATTCCCTTCATGAATACAGGAGTACACTGAAGCCAAACAAGTGTAAAGCATCAATATAACATCATGTCCTTTGGTCATTGAAAAGGAAGAGAAATGGCTATTGCACCAGAAGGGGAGTGACAGAACCCCTTTGTTACAGCTGTTCTTTTGATAGCCTTTCAGCTGTCACCTGCCACTTTGCCTTCCATTTTGAGTTGTATTTGTATCTCTCCCCAGCTCGTAAGCAGGAGATTATCAAGGTTACGGAGCAGCTGATTGAAGCTATCAACAATGGGGACTTTGAAGCTTACACGTAAGTTTTATCATTTAGGAGGGAGTGAGGAGAGTTGATGTATTTGATACTGTAGGTGTAAATATGCATATTTATATATGAGCATGTTTGTATTTACGTATTGTTGGAGTTAATTCTCGGGTGCCCCCAGGAAATCCAAGATGTGTTCATTGTTGCTTTGCCCCAACTTTACACAAGCCTGGTTGCCAGTTTCAGAGGAGCTGCTAGTGTAAATCCAGTGTACTGCTCTGCTGAGAAAGGATCATAATGCTGACGCGAAATACACAGTGATCTGCCTTGGTGTACTAATGTGAAGCCATGTTTGTGATTTAGAATCCAGAAGACACAGCAGAAACCTCGTCTAGCAGAAAATTTTTATTATATGTAAAGATTTATAGTAGCTAGAATCCCAGAACGTGAAAGATCACGTGGAATTTAGGTTCCTCCAGCCTCTGCTGAGAAGGAGCGGAGAACGGTGCAAGAATTTGGACAATGGACTGATTTGTCTCTCAGCTTTTCTCTGCAAAGGCCCAATTCCATCATTGCTTCTCTTCCTCTTTAAAAAAAAAATAAATAAATTGAATAGTAGAGAAACACCCTTCTCAGCATTTCCTTTTGACTCCTGTGTTTCTCTGGGTGGATTCTGCCCTGATGCAGTATAAGCCCCAGTTCGACAGTGACAGTGCTCATCTGCTGTGATTTAAGCCTAGCAGCTAACTCAGAACCATGCAGCTGCTCACTCACTCCCCTCTTTCTTCCCCCTCTGCTTCTGGAGATATGGGGAGGAGAACTGAATGAATGTAAATCCCACAGGTTGAGATAAGAACAGTCCAATAGCTAAAGTATAATACAAAACCGCTACTACTACCACTGATAATAATAATGATAATGGAAATAACAAGGGGAGAGAATATAAAACTAAAAGGGGAAAAGGAAAAGAAAACAATAAACACAAGTGATGCACAATACAACTGCTCACCACCCGCCAACCGATACCCAGCCAGACCTGAGCAGTCACCTGGGCCTTTTGAGTGACTCCCCCAGGTTTCTATATTGGGCATGACGTGCTGTGCTATGGAATACCCCTTTGGCTAGTTTGGGTCAGGTGCCCTGTCTCTGCTTCCTCACAGCTTCCCCTCCTTACTGGCAAAGCATGAGACTGAGAAGTCCTTGATCAGGGTAAGCATTACTTAGCAACAACTAAAACCATCAGTGTGATATCAGTGGTGTTCTCAAGCTAAAGCCCAAGCACAGCACTGCACCAGCTACTAAGAAGCAGAAAAATAACTGTTAGAACTGAACCCAAGACATCCTTCCACTGATCACACGCGGAAACTCATCCATGTGAGCATCACGAAGCTCCAAGAGGAAGAAGTATTTTAATTACAAGATCACAGAAGATAAAATCAATGTTTTAATTCTTATTTTATTGCTTTCTTTTTAATACTGGAACTCCGTTTGCCTTCTCCCTGCAACCCTCAAAGGCACGCGAGGAAATAATGAAGACCTAATCTCTTTTGCTTGGTAAAATATGGAGCAATAAGTGGCTGTTCAGATTGATTTAGGGGCTTGAAGCAAAGCACAAGCCTGGGGTAGATTTCACCTTGTTATTTCTCAGGATGATGCAAAGAAATTGAAGTGGGGCCTTTCACAGGGAAATCACATGCCAAATTGGGAAAAAATAAGCCTTAGGAACAGCTCTTTTCCTTGGGGTGACTGAATCATTCTGTGGTGGTTCTGCTTCATGTTGTCCCGAACAGCTGGACCAGAATCAGTTACTTTGAATGGATGATCACAGTTAAAAGGAATATATAAAGGAAAACCTGTGTACGTATAGTCATATACATTGAAATATATGTTCTTCTGAGACAGATAAGAGTCTGAAAATACAATTCTATCTGCCCCAAAGCACCATCAAACTGCTGTGGGGCTGGGATCGATGCCAGAAGTCGATCAAGAGGTTTGTGTACCAGACTGAAGTGGGATCATGAGTAATCCAAGTAGGCAGGAGAGGACACAAGGAAGGTTGACAGGGCAGAAGTGCTCCCTTTTTCCTTTCCTTTCCTTTCCTTTCCTTTCCTTTCCTTTCCTTTCCTTTCCTTTCCTTTCCTTTCCTTTCCTTTC